>PITA01012260.1:0-62905 GCA_004023965.1 Spilogale gracilis
CAAAAAAAAAAAAAAAAAAAAAAAAAAATACTTTCTGGAAGCCTAACAGAAGAGTAATTTTGATCCTTGTTGTATCACAAGTGCCTGTAATGGAGGAGAGAACCATTATAATGTGAAGGGGGAGACAGGGGCACTCCTCATAGGTCTCTAAAGCAATACCCTTGTCTGATCTTGTCTGATGGAGGAGACAAGCTCTTCTAGTCTGATGGACCGTATTCTAGGTGCCTCTCAACCGTGATTTCTTGAACCCTCCACAAGACCCTGATTCTGCTGTGTAAGGTGCCCTTATGCTTTCCATTTTTCAGGTGGGGAAGCTGAGGCTTAGAATGATTTCATCCCCGGCCCAAAGTCCCACAGACAGGAAGGAATGGAGGTCCCGGGGGCCATCTGTCTCCAGACCTTGGGCAGGAAACTCATCGCTCCTTCCTCCTCACTCTGCCTTTCACTTGCCCTGGCCTCTCTGAGGCACGTTTGGGGCATGGCTCGAGGGTGGCATGGTGGGGATTGACCGCAGTGACTCCCCCAAACGATCAGGAGAACCAGGGGCACTGAGATAAGCCTTCCATCATCCACATGACTTCCAGGTGTTGGGACACCTGGGACTCAGTTGTGGTGCTGAGGGCATCACCTGGGGAGAAGCTCAGCCTCAGATTCTTCAAGTGAAAGTGAGGGTGATAGGAGCAGGGGATGAGCTGCTGTCTCATGTGTGATCCTGCTCCCAGGGGCTCCTGAGGGACAGACCTCAGTCCTCCATCATTGTCCACCAGGACCACTGCTGTTGCCTCCACCTTGGCTTCCTGGCTCCCACTGCTGCCTCCAGTCTGCACTCCCCCCAGCAAGGAGAGGTCACTGTGAACACCTGAGTTAGGGTACATCCCTCCTCAGCTCACAGCCCTCCATGGCTTTCACCCTACTTGGAGAAAAAGCCAAAGTCATCCCCAGAGCCCACCAAGCCCTGCATGAACACACTCACCTCCCCTTCCACTCTCTTCCTCTGCCCCTTGCTCAGGCTGCTCAGCCTCTCTCCTGCTCCTGCCTCAGGGCCTTTGCACTTGCTGCTTCCTCTGCCGGAAGGACCTACCCCTCAATGTCACTCAGGTCACTCAGCTTGGAAGCTTCCTCTCCCCTCCCCCTCACCTGCTCTCCATTCTCATTCCCCCTCCATCATTTATCTGTGATGAAAATCCTCGGCATCTGTGCACGTTTCTGAACTTCCATCCCCTCCCTGAGGCCAAGGGACCTTCACTCTTCACTCACCTCACCCCCAGGGCCGGCCAACCTCGTTGGCACCTTGCAGGCCCAGGAAATGATGCGGAACAAAAAGAATTCTGCTTCTTGTTTCAGTTTGCCCCAATGTCCGATGATGAAAGTCCCGCGTCATTCTCTGCCGAAGAGTAGCCGAGAGAGGCCAGAGGCACCTCCGCTCGGGGCTGGCCGGCCCCAGAGCTAGCCGTCCCTCGTCCTTCGTCCCTCATCTCCTCCCTCGCCAGCCCCCACGCAGACCCACCCAGGCGCACGTCTCAAAGGCAAGTGGGTTTTTCTTCCACTTCCCAAGAGGAGCCCTCGGCAGCAACAAGACTGCAGCTCAAAGCGGGTTTTTCCTGGTTCGTCAGTTCAAAGCCACCGCAGTGCGGACTGAAACTAAATTCTTACATAAATCGGCGCCAGTGGCCGATGCTGGGGCGTGGGCTTCTGAAGAACACAGAGACAGTCAGCTGGCAGCTGTGGACAGAGCGGGGTGAAAGGGGAAATACTGTATTTTTGAGTCATTCTCTGGGGAGAGGAGGAAATCATATTCCTTATTGCCAAATTTGAAAGTCACTGGAATCGCATATTTTCATTTTAATCCTGAATGTTGTTATGCACGGGTCATGTCTGGAGTGGCTTAACGCCGCCCCCGCTTGCCTCCCCACATTTAATCGTCTGCTATATAATAGTGTTTTATCCACTCCCCCCAGCCCGCTTTCTTGGGAGAATTTCCTTCTGGTCTCTTCACAAGACAGATTCTGTCCTTGTCACTCAGGGCAGGAAGCGCAGTCCTTCCTTCCTTCTCTCAAGTAAGGGGGCTCAGGACCCAGCAGCCAAGATGTGTGGGCCGTTCACATCAAAAAGTCACCCAGACACCCGTCCCCTCCCTGCATGGGGGCCCTGGCAAGTATTAATTTTCCTCGAAAAATCCTTCAGACCTGGGGATGCAGGAAATGAATCCGGTTCCCAGAGCAGCTGCTGAGTCCCTGGTAACAGGGCCATCCTCAGCCTCCCCGAACTCCAGAATCTCTCTCCTCAAAGGGGGAGGGGCCTGGGGGGACAGGACCTGTGCTTGCTGGCACGCGGGGAGCTGCAGAAACTGCACGTGTGCGCAATTACGAGTTGGCTGCCCCCCCCCCCAGGGCTCCCAGTGCGAACTTAAAGAGACGGGGCTTTGCTGAAAACCAAACAAGCACCAGCTGGAGGTGGTTTTTTTTTTTTTAACGACCTACAGGCTTTCCGGAGCTGCCTGGAACAGAGCCTCCTAGAAGCGGGGCTCGCCAGACACACACAGTTTCCTTCATGGCCTGTTTCGTCCCCCAGAGTCTTAATGTTTTCTTTCCAGTTCCTTCCTTTTGTGAACCAAAAAGCAAACAAACAAACAAAAAAACGGGGTAGGGGATGGGTTCGGAACCTTGAGAAGTGCCTTATGACCGGGAGTAAGGTTCCCAGCTAACCGGGGTCCCATCCGTCCCCCCTGGTCCGGGTCTCTGAGCTCAGCCCCCAGGGCGGGAGCCGAACCACAGCCCTGAGGGCTCACGTTCATTCAGTAAAGCGGTGGATCTCTTGGCTTGATGGAGTCTAGCTGGCTTTGCTTTTGACTGAAGGGAGGTACCGAAGACAAAAGAGCTTGGATGGTCAAAGGAGACACCCCGGGCTGCGTGTGTGCACACCTGCCTGTGCGCGCCTGTAAATCCGAGGGAAAACAAAACCCCCGCTGACTGGGGACAGCTGCTGACCGAAGGCCACAGCTCGGGGCAGCTCTGAGAGGTGGTGTCGGAGCTGTGTGTCTGGCCCCGAAGCCAGCAGTGAGGTTTATTTGAAGCTCCTAGAAGCAGCTCAGAGACCATCCCCACAACCCTGATAGGTCCATATTTATCCCTGCTTTCCCTTCCCCTGCCCGCACGGCTTGGTGTGCCAGGCTCCAAGGAGGTCCCGCCCCTGTCCCTGTGCTCTTCTCACGTGTATTCATGACCTTTAACTTCACTTTCCAACTACGGTACTTCCATAAAGACAGTATTACACTTAGATGAAGTATTCCTTTTTGTAATCATGTTGTAGAAGGTAAAGGAATTTAATAAAGCTATCTTATGATAACGTCCACACATCAGCGTCTGGTATCTGTCTCACTATACTCCTCTTTAAGCTTTCAAATAGATTTTGTTGTTGTTGCTAAGATTTTACACGAGCAGGAGAAGCTATAGGCAGAGGAAGAAGCAGGCAAAGGCAGGTGCTTCACCAACTGAGCCTCCCAGGTATCCCTCAAATAGATTTCTTTTTGAAAGTGGACTGATTTGGGGACTCCTGAGCGGCTCAGCTGGTGAAGCACCTGGCTTGCTTTCAGCTCAGGTCATGATCTCAGGGTCATGGGATGGAGTCCCCTGTCGGGCTTCACGCCCAGAGGGCATTCTCTCCCTGTCCCTCTGCCCCGCCCACCCCACCCACCAGGCTTTCTTTCCAAAACAAAATAAAATTAAAACGGACTTATTTTAAACAACCTTCAAAGTGACAGAAAAGTGGCAATAATGGAGTAAACCCCCTTCTGCACTGCACAGGCACTCTCCCAAGTGGCTATTTCCATTTAAATGTAAATTAGTTATAATTAATTTGTGCTCCATAAGCGCACATGGCTACGGAATCAAACTGGAGGTAGAGAACATTGCCATGGTTGCAGAAAGCTTTTTCTTTTTAAGATTTATTTATTTTAGAGCACAAGCAGGAGAGACAGAGGGAGAGTCCCAGGCAGATTCCACTGTGCACAGAGCCCAACCTGGGGCTCGATCCTACAACCCTGAGATCAGAACCTGAGCTGAAACCCACAGTCACTCAACCAACTGGACCACCCAGGCTCCCACAGAAAGTTTTAATGAACACCCGCTGTGAACACCTCAGAAAGAATCTTTACTTGATTTTTTTTCCTTGTGAACAAAATAATTCATCATGACCATAAAAGGCAAAATTCTAAAAAAAAAAAAAAAAAAAAAGGCAAAATTCTAAAAATACAGAAATGTCTGGCACAGTGGAAGGTGCCACGGTCCCAACTGGTTGACATGCCTGCTCTTGTCAACACACTGGAGTTTCTCCTGCCAAGCCTTTTACTGATAGATTGGATCTTTAGAATTTTGGTTTGCTGTTTGATTTTTTATCAGGTCTCCTGTGCACAGAAGTGTATAAGCTTTATGGTTTTTGGGAAACACTATCCCTGCGTTAGCAACAGCAAGACCGGATGTAGAGTGTCCTCCCTGCCCATGCCCGGGTCCCTCCCCTCACCTCCCCCAGGGCTGGTGGAAAGTTGCTCTCCTTACCTCTCCTCCTTTGCTTTTTCTCTGGACTGTTCCACCTCGAGATCGTGGGGGGCTTTCAAAAGGTTTTGAAAGTCCCAGAAGTTGATGTAAAGTTATGTATTTCTGAACTAAAGATCTACTGTCAGTTTTCCAGAGGGCTCTGTGAGCCAAGAGGCCTTCCAGAAATAAAAAATACTGTTCCTCACAAGCAATCTCCAAGGACCGTTTTGTCATCTTTGTTAACTTGTTCTGCTCATGCTTAAGACCCCGTTCCTCAGCATCACCCAGGTTCTTGCTTTGCTGTTTTCTAATACGTGTATTTTTATTTATAATAATTTATTTTTTATTTTTAATTGTGGTAAAATATTCATGACATTTACCATACATGCCATTTTTTAAAGACTTTATTTTATTATTTTTGTTTGTTTAAGTAATCTCTACACCCAGTGTGGGGCTCGAACTCACAACCCGGAGATCAAGAGTCACACGCTCCACTGAATGAGCCAGCCAGGTGCCCCCATCGAAACCATTTTTAAAATATTTTATTTATTTATTTGAGAGAGAGAGCGCGTGAGTGAGAGAGAGCATGAAAGGGGAGAAGGTCAGAGGGAGAAGCAGACTCCCCGTGGAGCTGGGAGCCCGATGTGGAACTCAATCACGGGACTTCAGGATCATGACCTGAGCGAAGGCAGATGCTTAACCGACTGAGCCACCCAGGCGCCCCCCCACACACCGATCAAAGCCAATTTTTTTTAAGTGTCCAGTTCAGGGTACAAAACACATTCCCACTGTTGTGTATCCATCTCCAGGACTCTGTCCTCTTCCCAAATTCCCCTTTAAACAGTGACTTTTCACCGCCCCCCATCCCCACCCTACCTGGCAACCATTGGTCTACTTTTTGTCTCTAAGGATTTAACTACTTCAAATAAATACAGTCACACAGTGGTTGTCCTTTTATGACTGGCTTACTTCAATTAGCACGACGTCCTCAAGGTTCATCTGTGTCGCCTCTGTCAGAATTTTTAAGACTGAGTGACGTCCCTTCATATGAATACATGATATTTTGTTCAACCACCCATTAGTGGACCCTTGGGTTGCTCCCACTTTTTTGGTTCTGATAAATCATGTCAGGTGTAGAAAAAGCTCCAAAATCATTGCTTTCAATTTTGGGGCTATAGACCCAGTAGTGAAATTACTGGGTTATTCTATTTTAAATTTTTTAAAAGATTTTATTTATTCAATGACTGAGAGAGAGATCACAAATAGGCAGAAAACCAGGTAGAGAGAGAGGGGGAAGCAGGCTCCCCCGCTGAGCACAGCTCCAGATGTGGAACTTGATCCCAGGACCTTGAGATCATGACCTGAGCCAAAGGCAGAGGCTTAACCCTCTGAGCCACCCAGGCGTCCCATTTTTAATTTTTTGATTGCCCGCCATACTGTTTTCCAGAGTGGCTGCCTCATTTTACATTCCTACCCACAATGCACAAGGGTTCGAACGGCCCCTCCACCCCTGCCAATAATAGTCTCCATCCTAATGGTTGCGATGAAGTGGTTCTCGCTTTGCTTTTTGGGAGGGAGGTGAGTGACCTTCTTTGGACGGGAGCATTTATAACCGTCAGGCTACAGTTGTGCAATCCCAAATGGCTTATCTCTCGTAACAGCCCACCCGGCTGATAAGAGAGCTATCATTAGCCCACGGTTTAGAAAGGTTCCAAGCTTGCCAAGGTCACAGGTAATCTGCGGAACCAGAAACTAAACCCCTGACGTCTTACCTCCTCATTATTTCACTCTGCATTGTTAAGTAATCCACCCCCTTTAAACCCCGAGAATAGGAGCCCCTGCCACCAGAGGTCACACAGTTGAGAGTGACAGAGCAATCTTAGCAGAAATGCTGAGCCAACAGGAGGTGAGCATTGCTCACAGAAAGTGCTGATTCTGGGACCCAACTCCACGCCCACCACTGATTTCTGCGAGAGTGCCAGCCACCGCATGAGACAAAGGCCGGGGAGCTTAGCCTAAAAGTCCGGGGATGGCCTTCTGGGGTCCTGAACCTGAAATAACGCACAAAAGCCAAATGTGTGTGGATGTGGCATGCGTTTTTTGAGGAAGAGCCTGTGTCCTGGCTTTGATCAAGTTTCAAAGAGACCTGTGACCTGGGTTAAGATTAAATCAATCCTTCAGCACTAAGGGTGTTCCTGGGCTCCACAACCACTGTAAAAATATAAAATCAGCCTTTGGGGTCATCACCAAAACTGTCTCTTCAAAGCAAAGTAAGCTCTGGGGGTGCCTGGCTGGCTCAGCTGGTAGAGCATGCAACTGTTGATCTCAGGGCCATGGGTTCAAGCCCCATGTTGGGTGTAGAGATGACTTAAATAAAACTTAAAAAAAAACCAACAGAACAAAGTAAGCTCTAAGGGAGAAAATGGCCCCAAGCTTGGGGTTGGGGACCTGTCAGAGTCCTGATGGTCAATCAAATCAATCAAATCACATTTCCTAACTGCTCTGTGGCAGCCTCCTCCCTGGCTGTGCCTTCTCTGTGCTGCTCGCTTCTCCTCTTTTTTACAGTTTCTGCAGTCGGAGGGTCTCAGTGCTTGGTCCTTGGACTCCCTCCTCCTTATCCTCTTCCAGGGTGGTGCCATCTGCTCTCAGATCTCATCTGGACAACTGGCTTTTATTCCCAGCCTAAGAGTCGCTACAGACTCATAGCCAAGCAAACACCTTCTCGAGAGTTCCATGTGGCCACTCCCCAGCTACCAAGAACTTCCCTAAACCTTTCACTCATGGAGCCCTGTCTTGGCCACAAGTACCACCCATCCAGATGTTTGGGCCAAACACCCAGGAAGCAACTTGTTCCTTTTCCTCATTCTGCATATCCAGCTGGCCCCCAAATTCTCTAGACTCCGGAAGATCTGGAAGTCAGTCCCCTCCATAGCTCTCCCCTACTCAGTGCCTTTCAATGCTTCCTGTTTTACCAGAATAAAGTTTCAGGTCCCCTGGAAACCCTCTCCCTACTCCTCTCCAACAACTTGGACCTCTTCAGTATTTGTTAAACAAACTAAAAATTTCCCCACTTCATTGTCCTTTCTGTCCACAGGTTCTTTCTTCTGCCTGGCACTGGTTTCCCAACATCTTTTTATCACTCAGATCCCTGTTCATGGTTCATATGTCCTCTGCCCAGGGAGTCTGTCCTGTCCCTGACCACAGAGCCTAGAGTCACTTTATTCCCTGCCCCCAACGCCTGTGACACTATCCTAGACCCTGCTGGAGGGCCTTCAAAGCACATGTTCCTCTCGAAAATTATCCTGTTCCTTTGTTTCCTTGTGAGGTCTTGCTACCAGAGCAGCAGCCGTCAGTGGTTTTTGTGTAACCTACAGTAAGATGGAAATTTCACATGTGACCCAACAATCCAGGTGTTATGGCTCCATAACAAATTATTCCCAGATTTACTGCCTTTAAACAATGGCATTGATCTTGCTCCCAGATCTGCAGCTTCAGCAGAACTTGGTGGGGACAGCTCATCTCTGGCTCTCTTAGTGTCGGCTGGGATGGCTCCAAGGCTGGGGCAAAATCACTTCAATGCTCACTTATTTCTCTGATGGTTGATGCTGACTTCTGCCGGGACCTCATGCGGGAGACTCTTTTTTTTATTTTTTTAAAGATTTTATTTATTTATTTGACAGAGAGAAACACAGAGAGAGAGGGAGCACAAGCAGGGGGATGAGAGAGGGAGAAGCAGGCTTCCCGCCGAGCAGGGAGCCCGATGCGGGGCTCGATCCTGGGTCTCTGGGATCATGACCTGAGCCGAAGGCAGTCGCTCAGCCAACTGAGCCACCCAGGCGCCCCATCCGGGAGACTCTTTACATCACTGTGGGTTCCTCACAATATGGCCCCTGGGCTCTGAGAAACAGGATCCCAAAACTGAGAGAGGGCAAGAGAGTAAGACAGAGCATAAGCTAGCACCAGGCAGAAGCTACATCCTAGTTTTTGACCAAGGCTCGTAATTCACAGTATCCTTTCTGCCACATTTTATTTGTTGCACCAAGTCCTGTTGAAATTCAAAAGGAGAACAGAGTCTAGTCTGCCTCCTGACAGGAGTGGCAAGGTTGGAACTATTTCCACAGCCATTTTCGGAAAATATAATCTGCCACACCCAGTACACATGCAGATTTTGGAGTTCCCCAAAACAATACATAACTTTCTGTACACGGTGCACTGATTTTTTTTTCCATTGTATTTTGTAGAAAATGCTGGTCATGACCTCCTGAATTGATTTCTTTACTCAGTTTTGAGAAATATGTCACGAAAACAGGCAGCTTTTCTTTTTTCTACTATAACCTTCATAGAGCATCTCACCTGCTAGTGCTCTATGTAGGTTTTACTTAACGCCTCAATATAGTGTTCACTGAATCCCCAGCACCGTCCTCACTTTATCCTCACGCCAACCCCTAAGTGGGTACTATTATGACCCCCATTTTACTGAGGAGGAAAGGGAGGCACAGGGTAACAGGTAGTAAGTAGGATTTGAACCCCGTAAATCTGGTTGCAGACGCCATTTCGTTACGCAGCCTGTTATGGAATTTATTTATTACGTTGATTGTGAGTACCCCACGCACACTCTATATAGAGCATCAACTCCACCAGACGCAGTCCAAGGCTTCGCCCTAGAACCCCGCCCTGGATGCTGTGGGACGCCTACAGCCAAGGAGACAAATAGCTTCAGGATCTGCCAGACTCTTTCCAGCCTGCGCAGGCGCATGAGCAGGACTCCCGCTGGCACCCCCCCCCCCGCGCGCGCGCGCCGATTGGCGACTGTCGGAGACGGAGGCGCCAGCGCAGGCGCACTAGGCCAGACCTGAAGCTACCTCCCGCCCATTCCCTAATGATTGATGGAGGATCAAGCCAATGGAGACGGGGATTCTTCGGGAAAGGGGCGGGCCCAGAGGGCAGTTAAATTTGCGCGGGAATGATCCTGGCGTAGTCATGGCGGCCTTCCGCGACATGGAAGAGGTGAGCCAGGGGCTGCTGAGCCTGCTGGGCGCTAACCGCGCGGAGGCACAGCAACGGCGGCTGCTGGGACGCCACGAACAGGTGGTGGAGCGGCTGCTGGAGACGCAAGACAGCGCCGAGCAACGGCTGCGAGGTCAGGGCCGGGGGCGACCGGGTCCCGGGCCCGCGTTATTGCAGGGGGCGGCGGGCCCACCTCAAAACCCTCCCTCCTGGGCGCTCCCCCTGCCTGCCCTGTTCTTCCGTAGATACTGGCTCCTCCGAGCTTCAGTTTCCTCACCCGTGAAATGGGCTTCAGGATGGCAGCCAACTCCCAGGGGAGCTCGCAGGGTCCGGCACAACTCTGAGCGTTCCGTTCCGTGAGCAGCTGGTGGGGAACTCAGGGTCCGAAGTGGGGCTCAGGAGTCAAAACGCTGGGTTTTACTTCCAACGTCCCCGCTTACTGAGGTTGTTCAGCTGTTTTACTGAGCACCTGCTGTGTGCTAGGTACAGTGTCCGCCCTGAGAAGCAGAGAAGAAACCGGCAAAATCCCTTAGAGGGTTGTAAATGCTGGTGGGGGGAGGTCAGAAGATAAACCAGGAAAATGGGTAAGTCAGGAGGCTAAGGAGAAAAACTGGTTGTATAGGAGGTGGGGTGATGTTTTGGGGCGGGTCAGCAAAAGCCTTCTGGAAAGAGGATGTTCTAGCAGAAATCCCAGGAGGCTTGGGAGGGATGTAGGGCTATGGTGAGGATTAAATATATCTGTGCTGGGAAGGTGCCTTCTGCTTTACATGAAGAGAACAGTGGATAGATAATACCCTTGGGTGGAATTGAAGACACCATCTAATAATGTAAGGCTCTTAGAGAAAAGGGCAAAAAGCTTTGCATTAACATGCTACAGAGAGAGGACTTAATTAAGCCTCTCCCTCAGGTGAGAGGGGGTCATCCAGCCTCCAACCTGGATTTCGGTAACTCGTGAGCCCTGTGGCCCCAGTCCAGAGGGTGCTCTCTCAAGCTTCAGTGTCGCCATCTGTAAAATGGGACCTCTGATAGCACCCATTGTCACTGCTCTTCTCAGTGCCAGGTTTTTATAGCTTTAAAGCCTACGATTTTTTTTTTTCTTTTGGTTGTAAAATTGATAGTAGACTTACCATTTTAGTCCTTTTTAAGTGTCCGGTTCAGTGGTGTTAAACACATTGACATCGTGCAGCCATCCCCACTATCTATCTCCAGAACATTTTCATTATCCCCAACTGACACTGTACTCAATAAATGCTTACTTCCCATTTCCCCTCCTCCCAACCCCTGACACCCACCATTTTACTTCCTGTCTCAATGGATTTGACTATACTACGGACCTCATATAAAGTAGAATCCTGGAATTTTGTGTTTGACTTATTTTCTTGTTTTGTTTTGTTTTGTTTTTAAAGATTTTATTTATTTGACAGAGAGAAACACAGCCAGAGAGGGGACACAAGCAGGGGGAGTGAGAGAGGGAGAAGCAGGCCTCCCGCCGAGCAGGGAACCCGATGTGGGGCTCGATCCCAGGTCCCTGGGATCATGACCTGAGCCGAAGGCAGTTGCTTAACCAACTGAGCCACCCAGGCGCCCCTTTATTGTTGTTTTTTTTATATTTCGTGTCTGGCTTATTTCACTTAGCACAATATTCTTTTCTTTTTTATAAAATATCTTATTTATTTATTTGACAGCAAAACAGCTAGAGAGGGAACACAAGCAGAGGGAGTGAGAGAGGGAGAAGCAGGCTTCCTGCCGAGCAGGGAAACCGATGTGGGGCTCAATCCCAGGTCTCTGGGATCATGACCTGAGCCAAAGGCTGTCGCTTAACCAACTGAGCCACCCAGGTGCCCTTTTCTTTTTGTTTTTAAGATTTTATTTCTTTATTTTGACAGAGAGAAAGAGCATACAAGCAGGGCGAGCAGCAGGCAGAGGCAGAAGGACCCCACCGAGTGGGGAGCTGGATATGGGACTTGATCCTAGGACCCTGGAATTTTGATCTGAGCTGAAGGCAGATGCTTAACTGACTGAGCCACCCACGCATCCTTCACTTAGCACAGTGGATGAGTTTGGAAAACTCATTCACATTGTAACGAGTCAGAATTTCCTTTCTTGGGGCACCTGGGTGGCTCAGTTGGTTGGGCAACTGCCTTCGGCTCGGGTCATGATCCCGGAGACCCGGGATCGAGCCCCACATCGGGCTGCCTGCTCGGCGGGAAGCCTGCTTCTCCCTCTCTCACTCCCCCTGCTTGTGTTCCCTCTCTGGCTGTGTTTCTCTCTGTCAAATAAATAAATAAAATCTTTAAAAAAAAAAAAAAAAAGAATTTCCTTTCTTTTTTTTTTCTTTTTAAAGATTTTATTTATTTATTTGACCGAGAGAAACAGCTAGAGAGGAAACACAAGCAGAGGGACTGAGAGAGGGAGAAGCAGGCTTCCCGCCAAGCAGGAATCCCGATGTGGGACTCAATCCTGGGTCTCTAGGATCATGACCTGAGCCAAAAGCAGTCACTTAACCAACTGAGCCACCCAGGCGCCCCGAGAATTTCCTTTCTTTTTAGGGCTGAATTAAATTCCAGTGTATGGCCATACTTCTTTTTTGTTTGTCCATTCATCTGTTGATGGACAGATGGTAGCTTCCTGCCCCCAGTGTTGTGAATAACGCTGCCATGAACATGGGTATGCGCATATCTCTTTGGGTCCCTGCTTTCAATTCTTTTTTCATATTTTTCCAGAAGTGGAATTGCTAGATCACATGGTAATTTGATATTTAATTTTTTGAGAAACTCATCCAGTTTTCCACAGTGGTTTTGTTGCCAGGGTTTTTTTGTTGTTTTGTTTTTTAATGCCTTTTTTACAGTTACGTTTCATGCGGAGATGCTGTTTAGACTGAGACTGAAATGACCTAGGAACTAGGCAGGGGATGGCTTGGGGGAGGAGTGTTCCTGGCCCAGGTGACTGCAAATGCCAAGGTCATGAGGTGAGAGTGAGGTTGGAGACCCAGGAAAAAGTGCTGAAGGTGAGGTCAGCCACAGCCAGGCCCTGCCCGCAGTGAGGCCCCAGGAGTTTGGAGGTTCTTCTAAGTGTGGTGGATGCCCCAGTCAGTGTCTTCTCCTTTTCTCTTCTTCCTCTTGTTTCTCTCTTCTCTCTCTCCCCACTCTGTTCACTCCCCCTCTGTTGATGGCTTGGGGAGAAGATGGCATCACTCAGACTGCTTGGGTTTTAGCAGAACAGATAGAGTTTGGGGCTGGGGAGACAAGAGTAAGTGGACTGGGGAGCTGGGATTCAGCTCAGATCCAGGCTTCAGAGCTAAGTGCCTGTGGAAAAGTCACTGAACATCTTGGGGCTTCTGTCCTTCACCTCTCCATGGGGGCAGGGCTTAAGCCACCTCCCTCAGAGGCTCTTGAGGGAGGAGGGCACTCCCAGGGAAGAAAGAATCCGAGAAGACTCAGTTGTCTGTGGGGAGGGTGAGGGGAGAAGGAGCAGGAAGGCTGAAGAAGAGAGCCAGACCCTCAGCTATCCTAACAGGAAATCAGCAGGCACTGTTTAAAACAGAAAAATAATTTGCAGCATAAGCAAATTATTTAGAAATGTGAAGGTCAATGCCAGAGAAAACAGTGATGAGTTGAAAGTGGCTGCTTCACAGGAGTGGAGAGGCTGGAGGTGAGGGGTTGCCTGTGTGTGTTTACATTTTCACAGCCATATACATGTAATATTTTGATGAAAAATTAACTTAATGTAAGTTTGTAAACACTTAAACGCCAGCCCTTTGGGAAGTATTTCCATCTGCCTTCTCTGAGTTGGCGGGTTTCTCCAGCTCTCTGGGAAGGAACATGGTAACCTTGTTAGGGTGTTTTTGATCTTTCTGGATGTTTTGTTCAAAGCATGTTTATTCTGAGTAGGTGCTGGCGATCGATGGTGAATGTAAGATGCAATCCCTGATTTGAGGAAGAAAGAGGAGGAATGAATCATTCAGTGCCAGGGGTCTGTCATGGAAGCATGGCTGCGCCCTAGGAGGGAGAGGGGGAGTGTCCAGCTGCCTGAGTTGTGCATTGCTCAGGAGACCCTGAAGGCTGGCTCCAGGAGCACACAATGGGTAGGAGCACAATGGCGTCCCACAGAGGACAGGCGGGTGGAGGCCGGGACCTGTTAAAAATAGGGCTTGTTGGGCGCCTGGGTGGCTCAGTTGGTTGGGCGACTGCCTTCGGCTCCGGTCATGATCCCGGGACCCGGGATCGAGTCCCGCATCGGGCTCCCTGCTCGGCGGGAAGCCTGCTTCTCCCTCTCTCACTCCCCCTGGCTGTGTTTCTCTGTCCAATAAATAAAAGTCTTAAAAAAAAAAAAATAGGGCTTGTTTGCAGAATGATGAGATGTCTTCGTGGCCAAAAGAGTGCGCGGTGGGGTGAAAAGCAGGGAGAAAGCTGTTGGGGAAGTTGATGTTCAGAGGGACCTGGACCTTATCTTGGAGACACTAGGGAGCCATGGGTGGTCTTTGAGCAGGGGAGTGACTTCTCTTTTGGTATCTCTAGGGCAGCCACACTGAAGGCAGAGAGTAGAAGGGATTGGCAACAGGGGAGCTAGGGGGTGAGAGGGAGGCTGTTTGGGTGGTCCTGGAGGGACATGTGAGGGGATTGCCAGGCCTGGTCACTAATTGGATGTGGAAAGTGTCGGGCTTCTTGCTTGGGCAACAAGGTTGAACATGACATTATATGTTAAGACGAGGTGTGCTAAGAAAGACTGGATTGGTTAAGTCCTTAATTTCTTTACTCGTTTGTGTTCTTTTGACAGATTCAAATGTATTTTGGTGAAATGGAAGCACTTTTCCAAGGTTTGGGTGGAACTAAATGGGCTTTTGGAAAAAGGACCAGAGGCTTGGGTTGCCTGGGCAGGGAAGTGAGGTGTGGCTGATGCCTCAGACACATGATCCCGTCCTCAGGCTCTTCTGGGGCACAGGCAGACCCCAGAAAAACCACTCTGAAGGGCCTCAGCCTTCTCTCCCCCACCCCCAGAGATCCTGGCCATAGAGGAAGAAGTGGCCCAGAGCCTTCTTGATGCCAAGGAGCGGGCGCACCAGGGGGGCGTGGAGTTGCAACAGCTCAAAGAGGAGCTTCAGGAGGCCAGCGAGGAGGACGCCCGGCTGAAAGCCAGCCTCCTATATCCTTCCCTGTGTGTGCCTCGGTGGGGCCTCGGGCTCATCCCAGAGACGCCGCTTCGTTCATGCTGGGGACTGGGCTTGGAGCCAGGGGCCCCAGGTGCCCCCACGGCTGGGGTTAGCGTGGGCAGTCCCCCTCCAGAGCGAGGTGACCTTAACTGCCTGCTTTACTCAGCTCACCCAAGAGCTGGAGGAGCTCAAGGAGATTGAGGCCAGTCTGGAGAGACAGGAGAGGGAAGTTGACGAAGACACGACGGTCACCATCCCTTCAGCCGTGTAGGTCCCTCCAGCGCGCTGGGTGGCAGACACGATCCTGCAGCTGAGTTGGAGTCTACGCCCGGGGTGACTTTCTTCTCTCTCTCTCCCTCTTTTTTTCTTGTGTGTGTTATCATACAGGTACGTGGCTCAGCTTTACCACCAAATTAGTCACATTGAGTGGGACTATGAGAGTGAGCCTGGGACGGTCAAAGGCAGTATCCTTTGCAGAGAAAGTGGAGCCTGGTGCACTGCTGATGGCGATGGGAGGTGCAGAGCCTCTGTGGACAGCAGTCCAGCAGGTCCCCCAGATCCCCAGAGGGTCCCGCAGCGGGAGCCCCCTTCTGGGTACAGACACAAAAAAATGGAAAGCAGGGCCACAAATAGATAGTTGTATACCTGTGTGCATGACTGCGTTGCTCCCCGCGGCCAAAAGGTGGGAACGACCCAGTGGGGGGGGGGGGCACTGGGGGGGCAGACTGCCGGGTAAGCACACGGTGGCGTAGCCATCCATAAGGCAGCGTTCAATGAGTCTGGCATATGCTAGAACACTGGGTGCACCTGGGGGACATGATAAGTGAAAACGGCCAGCCACAACACGTGAACTACTGTCTCATTCCACAGACAGGAGGGGTCCCTAGAGGAGTCAAAGCCACAGAGACAGGAAGCAGATGGCAGGCACGAAGGGAAGGGGAGTCTGTGTTCCATGGTGACAGCACTGCAGCTGGGGAAGATGGAAACTTCTGGAGACCAGTAGTGGGGATAGCTGCACGACCCCATGCCTGTACTTAATGCCCCTGAGCTCTACACTTAAAAACTGGCAAAAATGGTATCTTTTATACATATTTCAGTACAATTTCTTATGAAGATAGTACATTATCAGAATTTAACTTTTTGCTCTCAGAAATCTTCGGTGTCTAAATATCGTCTTACAGTTTTTTTCGGAGGTAGTATTCTTTGCTCTTGAGATACCAAGGGGTGTCATGTGTGTCAGGCTTCCTTACATCTGTGCCCTCAGTCCATCACGGCCCTAGCATCGCCCAGCCTCTCCACCTGGACAGCACCCAGCTCTCCAAGAAGTTTATCAGCGACTATCTCTGGAGCCTGGTGGACACAGACTGGTAGCCAGGAGCCTCAGGGCACCTCTGACCACAGCATGACACAACCGCGCTGGGTGGTCGGGGCCTGAGGCCGAGATGAGCTGAACATTAAATGTTTGTACACAAATGGGTTTTGTTTTCTTTTACTGGATTTCATTTGGCCTCAGTGCTGGCCTGGCCTAGGTGACTTCAGAGAACTGCCCTCGTGACCAAGTCTGTGGTTTTACAACGTGGCCACACTGTGCAAGTGGTGCCGTGGCAATGACGTCTTATGGCTTTGTCATCTGTGATTCAAGTTGGGCCCTTTAGTATTGACTCAGGGCATAACCTTGGGGCCATTGTGTGCCCAGAACTGGGTATCAACAGCACTGGAGCCCCCCCTCCGGTTTTATTTATTTGTTTATTTTATTTTTTTAAAGATTTTATTTATTTGACATAGAGATCACAAGTAGGCAGAGAGAGAGAGAGAGGAGGAAGCAGGCTCCCTGCCGAGGAGACAGCCCGATGCGGGCCTTGATGCCAGGACCCTAAGATCATGACCTAAGCTGAAGGCAGAAGCTTTAACCCACTGAGCCACCCAGGCACCCTGTTTGTTTATTTTAAAGATTTTTTTATTTATTTGACAGAGAGACTGCAAGTAGGCAGAGGCAGGCAGAGAGAGAGGAGGAAGCAGGCTCCCCACTGAGCAGAGAGCCCAACGCAGGCCTTGATCCTAGGACCATGAGATCATGACCTGAGCTGAAGGCAGAGGCCTCAATCCACTGAGCCACCCAGGTGCCCTATTTATTTATTTGGGGGGCGGGGGAGAGTGCAAGCAGGGGGAGGAGCAGAGGGAGAGAGACAAATACACTCTGGGCTGAGTGTGGAGCCTGATGCAGAACTCGGCCCCATGACCCAGAAATCATGGCATGAGCTGAAATCAAGAGTCAAATGCTGGGCGCCTGGGTGGCTCAGTTGGTTAAGCGACTGCCTTCGGTTCAGGTCACGATCCTGGAGACCCGGGATCAAGCCCCACATCGGGCTCCCTGCTCGGCGGGAAGCCTTCTCCCTTTCTCACTCCCCCTGCTTGTGTTCCCTCTCTAGCTGTGTTTCTCTGTGTCAAATAAATAAAACCTTTAAAAAAAAAAAAAAGAGTCAAATGCTTAACCAACTGAGTCACCCAGGAGCCCCTTGACTTTTTTTTTTTAAGTAGGCTCCACACCCAGTGTAGAGCCCAATATGGGGCTTAAACTTATGACCCTGAGTTCCAGACTTGAGCTGAGATCAAGAGTCAGAGGCTTGGGGCGCCAGTCCTTAAGTGTCCGCCTTCAGGGGCGCCTGGATGGCTCAGTTGGGCAGCTGCTTTGGGCTCAGGTCATGATCCTGGAGACCCAGGATCGAGCCCTCCCACATCGGGCTTCCTGCTCAGTGGGAAGCCTGCTTCTCCCTTTCTCACTCCCTCTGCTTCTGTTCCCTCTCTGGCTGTGTTTCTCTCTGTCAAATAAATAAATAAAATATTTTTTAAAAAAGTGTCCGCCTTCATTTCAGGTCATGATCCCAGGGTCCTGGGATCAAGCCCTGCATTGGGCTTTCTGCTCAGTGAGAAGCCTGCTTCTCCCTCTCTCACTTCCCCTGCTTATGTTCCCACTCTAGCTGTGTGTCTCTCTGTCAAATAAATAAATAAATAAATAAATAAATAAATAAATAATAAAATCTTTGGGGAAAAAATGAGATGCTCAACGGACTGAGCCACCCAGGTACCCAGCACTGGACTTCACTATGTAGGGGGAGACTAAATTACCTTGTGTGTGCCACTGTTTTTCATTTTGTTTTCTGTTTGTTTTTTTTTTCTTCAAAGATTTTATTTATTTGACAGAAACAGCCAGAGAGGGAACACAAGCAGGGGGAGTGAGAGAGGCAGAAGCAGGCTTCCCGCTGAGCAGGAAGCCTGATGTGGGACTTGATCCCTGGTCTCCAGGATCATGACCTCAGCCGAAGGCAGTGGTTTAACCAACTGAACCACCCTGGTGCCCCAGGTTACAGTGTTTTTTAACTGGAGAGGAGGCATTCTAGGCCGAGGGAGAGGGAAGCAGTAGCTCCAGCAGCTTTTGAGCACATCATGGGCACCTGGCACGGAGGCCTACTTGTCAGGCCCTGGGGAGATGGACCAGACTCGGTTCACAGAGGTTCCCAGACCTTCAGAGGCCCTGTTGCTATGCTAAGGGCTTGGCTTTACATGTTAAATGTAAATGTTCTTATAAGCCCTCGTGAGCTGTTTACATTTTCGAGATCAGTAGGGGCTTTTATGGCATGGAATGGGCGCAGAGCCTCTTGTTTGTACCCTTAACCTCCAAAGGGCAAAAGACTTTTGAACTTGACCAGGGTTTTCCCACCTCAGCCCTAGAGACATTGGGGCCAGTCATTCTCTGTGGTACAGGCTGTCCTGGACATTGCAGGACATTCTGTGGCCTTCCTGGCCCCCATCCTCTAAATGCCAGGAGCACCCCCTCTGTCATGCCAGACGTGGAGCACGCACGAGGCAGGGCTTCCTGTGCCCCCCCACTTGCAGCCTCAGCCAAGAACCAGCCAGGCATCCACACGTGCTCGCTGATAGCTGCTGTCACCCTGATGGGCCTTCCTGCCAACACAGCTGGCCTCCACCTGCTTGATTGCCTGGGGGAAGGTGCCCGGAGTGCGCCCCACCCCGGGACCCCCAGGAGCTCATGAGCGCCCGGCAGGCAATGAGGCAATGAGGCAGGCATCCTTGTATGCAGTGGATCTAGCAAACCTGCAGGTGCAGAGCGCCTGGGAGAGAAGGCAGGTGTGCGGGGTAGAGGTTGTTATAGACCAGAGCCTGTTAGTGCCCTTGGCTCAGGTCCAGGCCCTTAAGCCCTCCATGGGCGGGCTCGCCCTCTGAGCAGTCGCTTTGCTTGGTTCTGGGAGGAGGCCAAGGAGGTGTTGGCCGGCTTGGAGCTCAGTTTCCCCAAGAGGAAGATGGTCCCTTCAGGGAGGCAGAGTGACGGTGTACCTCTGTCTAGCCAGGCAGGACCCCGAACACCCCCCCCCCCCCGTTCTGCTCCGTGGGACTGGCTGAAGGCATGAGCAAGCCGGTAAGGAACGTGGCCTGGCGGGCGGGTTCAGGGAGGTGCCTGAGCTCACAGGGGCCTGGAGAGGCCCCGGCCCTCTGCATGCCTGGGCCCTGACTCACTGCCCCGTGCTGGCTGGATGCCTGGGACAGCCGGCAGGCCAGCCTCAGGCCCACAGCCTCCAGTGTGCACCCCTACCCCCACTCCCCCCGCGCCGCGGCCTTCCTGGGAGAGCTGTCCTGGCAGTGGTGGTCACCCACCCCGGAATTCTGGAGGCTGGCCACAGGCCCACTGCGGGTTTGGCCCAGCCCTGCCGGGGGAGAAGCGAGATTCGAGATCCCTGTCTGCATGCCTGGGGGGGGGGGGGGTGGGGAGCCCGCTCACTGGCCTTGCACCCATAACGCTGCGGCTTAACCCCCTTCTGTGCACCCCCTCAGGGCCAGCACCCGCCCAGGGCCGTCCCAAACCAGTAAAGAGTATTCATTTTACAGATGGGGGAGACAGGCATGGAATGGTCCAGCCACCGGCCCAAAGTCACAGGACAGTGACACCCCTGGAGCCTGAACCCCCACAGTGGGGCTGTGGGGTCTGGGGAGGAGCAGCTCTGCTCTGCAGAAGGGTAACAGCCTCAGAGGTGGCCGGCCCCTTCTTCAAGGTGACCCGGTAGGAAGAGGCCAAGCAGTGACAAATCCACACCTGTGTTGGAGTCGCAAAGCTGACGTTCCAGATAGAGTCATCGCGGATGGTTGGCTGTGAGTCAGACATCAGAGGCCCAGCTGACCTGGCTTGTAATCAGTGTTTTGGGGAAAGAGCCTGGGGAATGCTGAGGGAAAGCGAAGGCCCTCACACTGAGTAGTCACGGGTCAAGTCCGAGGCTGGCTGCCCTAAGGGGCCCACTCTGCCTCTTCCTCTAACCCCCCAGAGCTTCATTGCCCTGGGTGGTCCACCCAGTGTCCCCACCCCCCACCAGTCCCTATATGAGTTGTGCTCCAAGCTTTCTAGTTTATAGATCAAGGGGGCAGGCCAGTGCATGTGCCTGGGTTGGCGGGTCCAGGGCTGGATTTGAACTGGCCTGATATCTCTGGACTGGCTGGGGAGAGACCAAAAAGGCTGGTTGTCCTCATGACAGTGCTTGGGTTCCTGGGGACCCTCCGTGTGTGGTCCCGGGACCTCCCTCAGGCTCCCTGACTGACTCAGAAATGTGGATTGGCATCTGTGACCCACCGGGGCCACCCCCCCCACGTGTCAGGGAGCCACACTCCAGAGGAGGCCAAGAATAATAGGTTGAGAAGGAGGAAACTGAGTCACAGAGAGTATACCAGTTAATTGTGTGAGTTCTCACAGGGCATGAGCGGCAGAGCCAGGGTTTGAACTGGACCCAGAGTCTGGGCACTGGACTCCAACTTCCAGTTAGTGATAAATGCTGTTGGCCTGGGGGGGGGGGGGCGGAGGCTCTGTAGGAGGCCCTGGGAAGGAGGGGGCAATGAAGCCCAGACCTGAGCCCCCAGGGGGCAAAAGTGTAGAGATTGTGATCCAGGCAGAGGGAACAACCTGTGCACAGATGGGGGCGTGGGGGTTTGATCCCAGGGAGTCTGGGGAGTAGGGCGTGGTGCTGGATCATGCTGGGCCTGCAGTCTCCAGTAAGTTCTGGAGAGGATTTCGGATTCCAGAAGGACCAGGGTTGGGGCCAGGGAAAGGGAGCCTTTTAGCACAGGACACCTTGCAGTACCCCAGTGTTTCTAGGGGGCTGGTCTTGCTGTGAACCCCCAAGCTCCCCCCCCATCCCCGGCACAGCGTGGGAACCGAGGCCAGGATAAGCAGAGCAGCTGGGCCTGGAAGGGCGGGGCTCCAGTAGGAGGGAGCCCCTCTGCTTGGGGCAGGAAGCAGGGCTGAAACCCGAGATGCCTGGAGTGGGGGCTGGAGCAGACCCAGGAGTCCCCAGGGCTGCCCGCCTCCAACCCCGGCCCCGCCCCCCACCCCTGTGTCCCGCTCCTTGGGGTGGCTGATGTGACCCGGCTCGCCCACAGTCAGAGTCCTCAGCCCCTCCTTCATTTCTTTCTCTGAGAATGCACTTCCTAGGGGACTGAAGGAGGCATTACCCCCTCCCCCGTGGTGGGGGAGGGGCTGGGCAGTTCCTCCCCCCTCCCCCGCTCCCCTCTCCCCCTTGGACCTGGGGCTCAGTCCCACAGGCTCCAGCCTGACTCACCGCAGGCAGCTGTGGTTTGGGCTGCCAGGGGTGGGGGTGGGGGGCAGCAGAGGACACGAGTTGGGGTATCAAGCTTAGGGGAGCAGCTTCCTTCCACCACCTACCCTGTCCTGGCCAGAGCTATGGAGCCCTTAGAGCCGAGGAGGACAGGACAGCCAGCCCTCCACCCTGTCCTTGGGGGTGATAGCCTCCAAGCTGCAGAAAGTCTGCCCGGCAGAACCGTTATGGTTCTCTGGCACTAAACCCACAGACCAGGGAGTCGGCCCTGGGGCCTTCCAATACAGGACCCTGTTCTGAACCCTAAGAATCCATCCCCTCTACCTCTCGCAGCCAGTAGGGAAAGCCACCGGGTGGCAACTAGTTCCTCCCCCGAGCTGCGTGAGCTGAGCACAGTGACCCAAGCCTCCCCTTTCCCATCTGTGGAATGGGTGCTGGCTACCGTCCTCTCCTCAGGGGGCCACACTGTGGAGCCTGAGAGGGGTTTGCTCCTATTTGTCATGAAGCTCGAAGTCCTATGTGTCTGTGTCACACGCAAGGGGCACCGTGGAGGCGTCCAGGAAGGATTTCCGTCACCAGTCCTTCAACAGAAAACAGCCGAAGCTTCCATCACCTCTGTCCACCCGCATGCATGCCCTTGGCCCAGGGACCCCCCCAGTCCTGCCACCTTCCCCTCCCTGCATCCTCGGGCCACCTCCAGGCCCTTCTGTTTGCCGAGCCATTACGCTCATTTGTCCCGTTTGCCACGCGGCTGAGCATGGAATCAGTCAATCAACCAATTATCGAGCGACCGCCTGCGGGGCCCCGGCCGCTTCCCGTGCGGTCCGTTCAGTTTTCACCCCCAGAGGCACTTTGGAACCTTCCCAAAACAAAGGCAGAAGGCGGAAGGAAGGAAGGAAGTGCCACCCTGTGGACACAGAAGAGATAACAGGCCCTCAGCGCCTGGCCTTCCTCTCCGGGCATGCGCAGAGCCCCCGACGCGCTCTCAGCCTGGGTGCAGGCATTAGCACTGGCCCCAGTTTCAGTTGGGGAAACTGAGGCTCTCGTGGACCCGAGGTCACCCATTTCAACCTAGGTGGCCTGTCCCAGGATGTGCTCCTTCCTACCCCACTGAGGGGCACTCTGGGTCGCCCCCTCCCACCCTGTTCCTGCTCTGCCTTCTTCTGCTTTATAAGGCAGGGGACCCCATTCCTCAGGTCCTGCTGGGTTCAGCCAATGGGAGCCGATGGTGGGAAAGGGCACCCAGGAGGAGGGGAGATGCCGACCTCCCTTTTTTTCTTCCATACACAGTGTCTCCTGGGAGGCTCCTGCCAGCTGCCTCCTGGGTTCCAGTAAGGGCAGCCCCAACCTACGCTGTTGCTTATTTCTGGCTGCCTCATTGTTCCCCAATTTGGTCTCTCTAAAAAAAATTATCATTTAGTATTAAATTGTGTTCCAATACACATAACATCAAATTTACCATCTTAACCACGTTTAAGTATTTAATTCAGGGGCATCAAGTACAGTCATGCGGTGGTGCTGCCATTGCCAGGACTTCCTCATCTTCTCAAATTGAATCTCTGTCCCCACTGAACGTGAACTCCCCACACCCTCCCCCAGCCCCTTGCGCCCACCATCTGCTTTCCCTGTCTGAATCAGTCTTCTCTAGGGACCTAGAGTGGAATCCTGGAGTGGGAGGTGGCATGTCATGATGGTTTGCTCCATTTGATCTTTAAAAAATTTTATTTATTTGACAGAGAGAAACACAGCCAGAGAGGAAACACAAGCAGGGGGAGTGAGAGAGGGAGAAGCAGGCGTCCTGCCAAGCAGGGAGCCCGATGTGGGACTCGAACCAGGGTCTCCGGGATCATGACCTGAGCCGAAGGCAGTCACTTAACCAACTGAGCCACCCAAGTGCCCCCCCATTTGATCTTTTATACGTAGTTCCTGTATTTAGTTCTGTCTGTTGACCTGCTCTGTTCCTGATTGCACCCCAGGGGATCTGCCTAGACTACTTGTGGTTTGATTTTTTTTAAAAAGATTTTTATTTATTTATTTGACAGAGAGAAAGACTGAGAGAGGGGACACAAACAGCGGGAGCCAGAGAGGGAGACGCAGGCTTCCCACTGAGCAGGGAGCCCGATGCACGGCTTGATCCCAGGATTATGGGATCATGACCTGAGCCAAAGGCATTCGCTTAATGACTGAGCCACCCAGGTGCCTCTTGTGGTTTGATTTTTCATGCTCAAGGAAAGGGGTCTTACTGGCCAACAGATCCAGACTCCAGTAAAGCCGGGGTGCACAGAGAACAGGGACGCACGTGGCTGAGCCACAGCTCTAGCCAGATGTTGCCACTGTGGAACTCGAGAATTCGCCGGAACTCATGATTATTTGGATTTGTGTTGTGAAATCTCATTTCATATCTTATGGATTAATTTTATAGGTGTTTATCCTGTTTCATCCTTTAAGAAAACTTCACAGCAACCACTCCAAGAGCCCAAAGGGTTTGAAGAGAAGCTTTCTTCGGAAATCATGTGTTGATTGAAACAGGTGGGAAGGTCTCAGCCCCAGCCACTCTTCTCTAGTTTATGCTTTTGGATTAAGTTCAAATGTCACTTCCTTAGAGAATCCTTCCCTGAGCCCTCCTGAAAG
The DNA here is from genome assembly GCA_004023965.1 of Spilogale gracilis. Taxonomy (NCBI): domain Eukaryota; kingdom Metazoa; phylum Chordata; class Mammalia; order Carnivora; family Mephitidae; genus Spilogale; species Spilogale gracilis. The sequence continues at coordinate 23,934 of PITA01012260.1, forward strand.
GAGCCCTCTCCCTGCTAGTCACTTCTCTGTCCCATTGCTCTATTTAAATTTCTTCTAGAATATTCTTCTAACATTGTAGTCATTGTATCTTATCTATTTCCCCTTCTAAAAGGTCAGCTCCTTGTGGGCAGGCTCTTACTTCTATTGTCTTATTCCCTGCAGTTTCCCACATGCCTAGACCTGGACCCAGCATACAGCACAGGTGCCGGCCCAGATGCTGGTTCTGCGAATGAGCATGTAGGAGATTCAGCAAAACCCCAATTCAGGGAAGCGCCCCCTAGCCTGTAGCCCATCGTGAGCTCTGGGAAATGTCCCTTTTTCCAGATCCATCTCCTGGGGGAGTCCCACCCACGCACAGATGGAGGGGACCAGAGACCAGAGGAAGAAAACAGTCCAGGTATCTCTAAGCGGTTCACTTAAGAAATTTAATTGATCACAGTAAGACACTCGGGCTATAAAAACATTCTATACAGTGGTTTAAAAAGCGATACCCATCCCCCCAAAAGCAACCCACAATATATACAACACAGATACATATCTCCTGAAGAGCTTTGCGCTAATCTTTGTACAAAAAGAAGAGGCGTCTCAGAGACGACTCCCCACAAGGCAGAGCCCCTAAGGGGGGTCAGCGATGCAGCAACCAGGATTTGCAAAAATAAATAGATCTTTGTTTCATGTATATAAGCCATACACATTTAGCAAATATACAAAGTGCAAACATAACAAAAAAGTCCCCTCTGATCTGTACAGGGGATTATTTACATGCTTCGGAAAGAGAAAAGGCTTTCACAGTTTCCTACAGGGTAGGGCACAGTGTTCGGCGGTCATGCAGCGAGCGACAGGCAGGCAGCCAGCCACAGGTGGCTGCCTCTTCTCTCTTTGGTCGGAAAGGTGACAACGGATGACAGTGTCGGAAAGTCGTTTTGTTTAAGAAGGGCCATGAGCTGACCCAAGCCCAGGGGGATGTCTTATAGGGCTAAATGCCATGCAGGTGTTGGGCGGACACCTGTCAACAACAACCATCCTGTTGGGGAAATGAATGGCTCAGGGGCATCTGAGAAGCGGAAACACTAGCTGGATAGTCAAGAGGGCAGCTCTGAGGTGCTCGGTGCGGGCAGAGGCCCCGAGATCGCGCACATTCATCCATGCGGGCTGTCGCCCACCTGGGAGCCCATCCCATCCGGAGGAGAAACCAGTGCAAAATAGTAACAATGTCAGTGTTACACGAGATACAGCCCTGAACTTAAAAGAAAGTGCATTGGGGGACCTGGAGGGGGCTGGCACAGGGGCTGGGGTCCAGACCACCCCACCCAGATCACAGGACGCTCTTAGAGGCTGGAGGCCACTGTCTTCGCGCGTCAGCTAACTGGGCATTTCAGGCACTTAATAAATATTAAGGGCAACCGGGAACCTGGGAACTGTGGAGGTTTGGGTGAATGAATGGGTCTCATGTGGCCCCACCCCCGGGAATGCTGGATCTGGCCAGGTCAAGACCAATGCCAGAGATGTGGCGTCAAGCGAGGACACATACCTCACTTGGAAAATGCGAGTTTGATCCAGATCTGAGGGGCAACAAAGGAAAAGCGAACGCTGGCTGTTCGGCAAGGCAGAGGTGAGTATGTTTACTCCTGAGTTTGGGGGCTCGGGCTGGGGGTTGTTGGGGAGAGCAGCTACCCAGGACCTAGCAAGTAGGGTCTGCCTTCTGAGTTCCCAGCCCCTTGGCTTCTCTCTCTGTCCCTCTGGCAGTCCCTCGGTTAGAGAGAAGTGAGCAATCCTTAGAGAGGGCAGAGATGGGCCTCCCCCCTCCTCCAGCTCATTGGGCCTTCTCTTCTCCACTAGTCCACTAGTCATAGAAAAAGAAAAAAAAATCCCAACCTCGACCCATTGCATGGGCGCTGTTGGAAGCCCGTCTGCCTCCCAGACGAATAAATATATAGAACAAAGCTCTGGCAGGACAGGCCCAGTGGCCGCGGAGGCTGCAGCCGCCAGCGCTGCTTTGGGTGCACTTCCTTCTTTGCACGAAACGGGAGGGCATCAAGGTCTCAGGAAGGGTTCGGGACAGGTCAAGTGTCCAGGAAGAAAGTGTTCTTCCTGCCCGTGACCAGCAGCAGGTTCCGGGGAAGGACAGGGCTGGAGGCAGCCGCTCACGCCACATCATCCTCCAGGCTGAGCATCTGTCTCTGTCAACAGAAAGATAAACGCCGGAAGCGATCAGGCCAACGTTTAGTAAACATGGCCAGAGGCCACATACGCCTCACGCCCTCCGGGCCCCCCCTCATGCCTGCCTGGACCAGCGCAGCCTCTGCTCTGGTCTCCGGGCTCCCGACCTTGGCCCCAGTCTTTTCTCATGGCAGCCACCAGAGGGGCCAAGCCCAGACCTCTCTCCCGAAGGTTCCCATCTTGTGAGAGCAAAGCCAGAATCCTCCTCCAGTGTCCCGTCCCCATCCCCGCCCCTTCTCTTGGCTCCTCCTCCAACACCCCTTTTCCCCAATTCTCTGCTCCCACCACACCAGCCTCAGGGGAACCTGCCCCAGCCTCCGTATCTAAGCTCTCCCTCCCAGCCCCAACTGGCTTTTTGGTTACTTTCCACCCCCTTTCTTGATGCTGTCCACCCCCCACCCCAGAAGGGCTCTGTTGGGCCCCCCAGCCTCGGGGGTGGGGTGGGACACTCACCGATGGGTAGGTGTAGCCATCCTGGCTGCAGCAGATGTGGACCTCGTCCTCTGTGGTCTTCTGGTACACAGGGTTGTCGAAGTTGATGCTGTTGATGCTCTTCAGGCGCCAGTTCTTCCAGAGCAGGAAGGTCCCGAAGCACAGGAGGATGAGCAGGGCTGCGGGGGGAGGAGGCCTGGTCAGGGGGCCGCCTGGCCCAGCCACCCTCCCAAGTGACGCCGCTGGCACTCTCTGGGTCTTCTGATGTAAGGAGGGTTTGTTTTAGGTCCAAATTCAAAGCTCAGTGCACCGCCTGGGCTCAGAAATGCCCCAGGGTGGTTGATGTTTCCAGGTTTCCTCTGTGAGTCACCACAGGGGGCCTCCCCTCTTTCAGAAATGGGACTGTTCTGTATCGCCAGGGGCCAAAATTCTTTCCTCCTGTCCTGGTGCTCTTTGCCTCAACATGAGGGGGCGTTCCCAGACCCTCCTTGATCCAGGGGGCAGCCAAGGGCTCACTGAGCCCCAATTTGTAAAAAATTCTGGCCAAGGAGGCGCCTGGTTCAGTCGGTTAAACATCTGCCTTCAGCTCAGGTCGTGATCCTGGGACTCCCTGCTCAGTGGGGAGTCTGCTTCTCCCTCTGCTCCTTCTCTCTCTTGCTCTATCGCAAATAAATAAAATCTTTAAAATAAAGAAAAATAAAAGCTTTTATGGGGCGCCTGGGTGGCTCAGGTGTTAAGTGTCTGCCTTCGGCTCAGGTCATGATCCTGGAGTCCCAGAATCGAGCCCCACATCAGGCTCCCTGCTTCTCCCTCTCTCACTCCCTCTGCTTGTGTTCCCTCTCTAGCTGTGTCTCTGTCAAATAAATAAATAAAATCTTAAACAAAACAAAACAAAAAAAACAACTTCTAGGGGCGCCTGGGTGGCTCAGTTGGTTAAGTGACTGCCTTTGGCTCAGGTCATGATCCAGGAGACCCGGGATCGAGTCCCACATCGGGCTTCCTGCTCGGCGGGAAGCCTGCTTCTCCCTCTTTCCCTCCCGCTGCTTGTGTTCTCTCTCTGGCTGTGCTTCTCTCTGCCAAATAAATAAAATCTTTAAAAAAAAATTTTTTTTTTCTAAAAAAAACATTAAGAAAAAAAAGGAGGCGCCTAGGTGGCTCAGTGGTTAAGCCTCTGCCTTCAGCTCAGGTCATAATCCTGGAGTCCCAGGATCGAGCCCCGCATTGGGCTCCCTGCTCGGCAGGAAGCCTGCTTCTCCCTCTCTCCGTCCTGCTGCTTGTGTTCCCTCTCTGGTTGTGTTTCTCTCTGTCAAATAAATAAAACCTTTAATTAAAAAAAAAAACCAAAAAACAAAAAACTTCTGGCCGGGGCCCAGAGGGCAGGAAAGACTCAGGCTCTGTTGGGGGGGGTGCCACCCTGGGGCAGCCAGCAGGGAGGGAGGGTCCCCTGCCACGTCAGTCCCCAAGCGGACGACTGTAAGCCACTAACATGTAGGTCTCCGTGAGTGGGCTGGCTGGTGAAGGGACACCTCGAAAGGCTTTCTCAGAGAAGGAATAACAGGCGTGAGTGCGGGGTAGGGGGAAAAACTCCCTCAACTGCCCCCTGTAAGAGAAAGGTTCACCAGGCGGATCCCGCCTCCTACAGCTCCCTCGGGGTCCCCAGCCCAGAGGTGGGCTTGGCACACCGTAGGCACTCAACTGTATTTGCTGAGTGAATGATGTAGAAAAGGGGCTGCCCCAAGCCCGTGAGAAAGGTGGGCTGGCCCAGCGGGCTGGGCAAGGTGGTCAGGGCCTGGGGCGGCAGGCTTACCGACTGGGAGGATGATGTATAGTGCCCCCACGCTCCTAGGCCTCTCCTCGTCTCCTCTGCCAGCCACGTCGCCCAGAGCTGCAGGGACAAAGGACAAAGCAAGGCTCAGAGCCACGGGAAACACAGCAAATGTCTGACAACCGACACACAAAGGGAAACACCTGATGCTTCCTGGTGTCCTTAAAGGTTCGAGGGAGGGGCACCTGGGTGGCCCAGTTGGTTAAGCATCAGGTCCTGATCTCAGGATCAAGACCCGGGTTAGGCTGTGTACTCAGCAGGGAGTCTGCTGGGGACCCTCTCACTTTGTTCCTCCCCATGCTTGCTCACACGCTCACACACACACACACACACACACACACACGCACTCACAATCACTCTCTCTCTCTCAAATCTTAAGGGGCGCCTGGGTGGCTCAGTTGGCTAAGTGACTGCCTTCAGCTCAGGTCATGATCCTGGAATCCCAGGATCGAGCCCCACATCATGCTCTCTGCTCTGTGGGAAGCTGGTTTCTCCCTCTTTCACTCCCCCTGCTTGCGTTCCCTCTCTAGCTGTTTCTCTCTGTCAAATAAATAAATTAAATAAATAAATAAACAAACAAACAAATAAATAAATAAAATCTTTAAAAAAAAAAAATCTTAAAAAAAGGTTCAAAGGAACTTGGAGCCTCTCCTGCGTTTGAGAGGCATCACGCTGGGGCCTTTCATTAGAGGTCTGGGTTATGCGACTTGGAGCAGATTTTTTTTTTTTTTTTAAAGATTTAATTTATTTATTTGACAGAGAGAAACAGAGCCAGAGGGGGAACACAAGCAGGGGGAGTGAGAGAGGGAGAAGCAGACTTCCCGCCGAGCAGGGAGCCTGATGTGGGGCTCGATCCCGGGTCTCCGGGATCATGACCTGAGCTGAAAGCAGTCGCTTAACCAACTGAGCCACCCAGGTGCCCCTTGGAGCAGATTTAAGAAGGATCCTTAACCAAGAGTTCCCAGGCTCCGGGAAAGAGGCCCCCAATCTCTGAGACAAAAGCCTGCAGGAATGTTCCCAGAAGTTGGTGAGGTCACAGGTGGGCTTGATGGAAATAAGACAGGTCTGGGTGGAACAGCAGCCACCTGACTCCGGATCATTCAGCGATTCCAGGGCCTAGCGTGCACCGCACGGAAGCGCCACAGTCCTGTGTCAGCTGCCCCCAGGTCAAAAATACGGGGGGCGGGGCCTCGTCACAGAAGCACGTATGTGCACCATGCAAACCAGTTTACTTTGAATTTTGCCCGCTGTTGTGTGTAGGGAGTTTATACCGACTTTTCTCACATTTGCACATATTTAAGAAAACTTAAAAATAATTCAAGGCAGCAACAGCAAGTTCCTTGACAAGTTTTTCCCTTAAAAGGACTCCTTTGGGTGCATGGGTGGCTCAGTGGGTTAAAGCCTCTGCCTTCGGCTCAGGTCATGATCTCAGGATCCTGGGATCGAGGCCCACATCAGGCTTTCTACTCGGCAGGGAGCCTGCTTCCTCCTCTCTATGCCTGCCTCCCTGCCTGCCTGTGATTTCTCTCTGTATCAAATAAATAAATAAAATCTTAAAAAAAAAAAAAAAAAAAAAAGGGCTCCTTTGCCCCAGACGAGAAGCCCTGGGTGGCCTGTCTGGGAAATGTTTTTTCAAAGAGCAAACAGGTTTCCTGGCCTCCCTCAACCACAGAAGTTCCTGCTTTGCCTTGTTCGTGGTTGGACATAGGCCTCAGCTACTCTGGGGAGAAAAAGAAAATGTCTGAAACTGATACGCTGATATGCCCCCCTGCTTTTTTTCTGGCTAGAAAAATTCATGAGCTCCGTTTTTCTGGCCACTCAAATTCTAGGGCAGGCGCCCTCTGGTGGGCAAAGAAGTAAATAGCAGGTCTTCCGTGAATCCATTGAGAGCCAGGCATTAGCCACAAGCACAAAACTTGAAGCCTGCCCTCGCCCCGTCCACTTGCCAAGAAAAACTTAGTAACTGAGTAATATTTTAATGTATTGTTTTTTAAGAAATAAAAATGAAGGCCAATACCCCAAGATAAAGCGTCATATTTTTAGGAAGACAGGCTCTGACTCTACACTTGCCGGACCCTGCCTCACGGGGACCCTGGCTCTGATCACACTCTGTTTACAAGACCAGGTGTTAGGCCCGTGGCCCATTGTTCGGTGGTTTGATTTTTGAAAAAAATAATGCAGGTGAAAAGAATGTAAGTCCTGGGGTTTTGGGGCCCCCTCCGATGCTGCCCTGAGCAGCACCTCACCTGCCTCACCCCTGCCCCTGGGCCTCTGCTCCGGGAGGAGTCTGGGATAAACTGCCACGCACTCCAGCCCTGCACACTCCTGCGGCCATATAGTCCCCACTACTACCAGGAGGTGGGCGGGCACGGTTATTCGTCCCATTTCATAGGTAGGGAAATGGGGGCTTCCGAAATGCACAGGGGCAAAGACTACACCCGCTCGATCCTTTCCCCAAGATTCTCTTGGCCTCCCAAGGGGCCTGTGCAGATGCTCCAGCTATAAACCAGGGCCCAGGGTAGCCCCTGCTTTTACCGTAGTGGGACATCGTCACTGTCTCAGCCGTGGTGGACTCAGGGCGGGCCACGGGCCACAAGCTGGCTGTGCGCTTTGGCTCCACGGTTGTGGAGTGGACCCTCGGCCTGACCGTGACCGTGGAGGGGCCCTGGGTGGTTGCGTCAGGTTCAGTCCCTGCAAGAAGAAACATTTCCTAAGTGCCCCACTGCTCAGGACAATGGTAAATAGCACATGCCATTGGCCACATTTCTTTGTATTATTTAACTGAAAACAGGGATGCCTGGGTGGCTCACTTGGTTAGGCATCTGCCTTCCACTCAGGTCACGATTCTTGGGTTCTGGGATCAAGTCCCGCATTGGGCTCTCTGCTCGGTGGAGTCTGCTCCTCCTCCCTTGCCACCCCCGCCCCCGTCATGCTCTCTAATAAATAAAATCTTTTTTTTTTTTTTTATAAATAAAATCTTAAAAGATAACTGGGAACAACTGAAAAGCATGAATGTCTATGTTGTTATCATTTGTTGTAGTTCGAAAGGGAGGTTCACAGGTGTTACAGACACATTGGCCCCAGACTGAGACTTTCGCTAGGGGTCAGAAAAATTGAAAAAGGGGTCATCGATGCTCGTGTCTAAAATCAGTCACCTCCCAAGGGGGCTGGGAGAGAGTGAACCAGACATCAAAGGTGAATAGCGTCTGTCTGAATGCCTAGCCCAGAGCTCATGTGTCCCGCGTGACAAAGGCAAACTCTGGTTTCCCTCTACAATGGCCTCCTGGAGCCTCAATCTCCCATTTGACAGAGGAGCAAAGAGAAGATCAGGAATGGCAAACTGCGGGACTAAGCCACAGGGTGGCAGGCCGCACGCCCAGGCAGGCTGGTGCCCCTACCTGAGAGGCAGCTCCTCATGTCCTTGGCCAGCAGCATGCCATCGGGGCAGGCACAGGTGAACTTGGGCGAGTGGGGGTTGATCTGTGGGGCCGGAAGACACAGGTATTGGCAGCCACCGTTGTGGATGGCGGTCCTCTCACACCAGTTCACCCCTGGTGGGGAAGAGGCAAAGAGTTAGGGGAAGAAAAAGAATAGAAAATTCTAGAAAATTCCAGAATACCAGCGGGGAAGTGGAGGGGGGAGGCGGTCACCTCATCTTTACCTCTTGGCTGGGTGAGGTTATGAAAAAGGACAATGTCCTCCGGGGACAACAGGTTTTCTGCCACCAAATTAATGTCTGAGCCTGTGAGGCGGTTGGCACTGAAAATGGCTTCGTTGATGATGTCCGTCCAAAATATTTTATCCTATATGGGCAATAAAGAGGAAAGCAGATACCATTAATGGAGGGCACAGGACAGCCAGGTCTTTGGGAGGAAGCAGTACTGGGTGCTACGAGCCTCACTTCTGAAAAAAAATTTTCAATTTTGAAAGACATACATAACCTAAAATCAACCAGTTTCATCCTTTTAAAGTGTGTTCTGTAGCATTAGGTACATTCATGCTGCTGTGTAACCATCACCACCATCCGTGTCTAGAACTTTTCATCTCCCCAAATTGAGATTCTATCCTCAGGAAACACTGACTTTCCTTCCCCATCCCACCACCCCGGCCCTGACTCCCACCATCTACATCCTGTCCCTGTGGACAGGACTCCTGTAGGAACCTCACAGAAGTGGGATCAGAGAGGATTTGTCCTCTTGCATCTGGCTTAGTTCCCTCCAGGTCCCTCCATGGTGTAGTGTGTTGCTCCCTGTTTCCTGAATCACATTCCACTGCATAGATACTTTTTGTTTAGCCCTTCCTCTCTGAAGGACACCCAGCTTGCTTCTGTCTCTCGGCGAGTTAGAACGAGGGAGCATGAGTATTGACATTTCCTTAGAGCAGTTTTCTGGCTATCGTTGGCCCCCTTTTCTCTCGCTAGGTACCAGGAGTAACTCCCCCTCCAAGTGCAACAAACAAAAAAAGTCTCCAGAAAGTACCAAATGTCCCCTGGGTCCCAAGATGGCCTCCAAGTGAGAACCATCGCTTTAAGACTCTTTGGGTGAGGGGGACGCGGGCAGGCTCAGTAGGGGGAGCCTGCGACTCTGAGTCTCTGAGCCCCACGTCGGGGGTAGAATTTACTTAAAAACAAAAACACTGGGGCGCAGGGGTGGCTCAGTTGGTTAAGCTCAGGTCATGATCCCGGAGACCCGTGATCGAGCCCCGCATCGGGCTCCCTGTTCGGCAGGAAGCCTGCTTCTCCCTCTCTCACTCCCCCTGCTTGTGTTCCCTCTCTGGCTGTGTTTCTCTCTGTCAAATAAATAAATAAAATCCTTAAAAAAAAAAAAAAACTTAAAAAACAAAACAAAACAAAACAAAAAAAACAAAACAAAAAAAACCCAAAAACACCTCTTTTGAGAAGAAAATGTAAATAACTTCCTTTTTCTAAGTTGGTCCTGGCTTGAATAAGCCACATGATGTGGGCTGAGCCGTTAGCATGAGCTGTGCTCAGCATGTGGATGTCAATTCTCCCAAGCCCCAAAGGAGCAGCCCCTGGCTCCCAGCCCGCACCTCAAAGATGGCCACGGAGAAGGGATGTGCCAGCTTTTTCTTGTCCTCCAAAATGGTCTTCCGGTTCCCACCGTTGACATCAATGCTGGAGATGGAATGGAGCTTGGAGTCAACCCAGTAGAGGCGGCCACCAGAAAGATCTAGAAGCCACAGGTGGACAAGGAAGAGGTCACATATCTATGCCAGACGGACATGGACCCAGCAGAGACGTACCCCAAAAAGCAGCCCCAACGCACACTTCACTGTGTGAGCCCGAACCCCACGCTGGCACAGCTTAGCGGCAGGTTGTAAAAAACTCAGGAGGCTGCACCCGCTTTCTCAGGGGCCTTCCTGGTCACTCCCTCCTCTCCTCCAGACAGTGTCCGACCCCAGGGACCCAGGCCCCAAGGACATACCCAGGCTGATGCCATTGGGCCACTGGATGTCTTCCGTCACAAGCGAGTAAACATCGACACCGTTCAGACCCCCCTTCTTGATCTCGGCAGGGGTTCCCCAATCCGTCCAGTACATGAAGCTGGTGGGAGAGCAGTGGGGTGTCAGTGAGGGAGGCTTCCGTCTGCCCTGAAGAGCAGCTCCCAGCTGAAGTAGCCAGGCCAGGAACTGTTAACATCTGCCCCCCCTAAAAGAGATGTCACACTGGTTCCTTCTGCTACTCTCATGCTTGCAACCTTGTGAGGCCTGGCGGGATTTCAGAACCTTCGAGAACAAAGGGAGATTTTGATTCCAGTGTCTGGGTGGGGGCCCTTCATTGGTACCCTCGGCAGTGCCTTCTAGAGGCTTTTATACCTTTTTTATTTTATAAGGGCTTTTTGTGTTGGGTTTGTTGGGGTTTTGTTTGTTTGCTTTAAAAAGGTTTCTTGGGGCTCCTGGGTGGCTCAGTTGGTTAGGGAACTGCCTTTGGCTCAAGTCACGGTCCCGGAGATCCGGGATCGAGCCCTGCATCAGGCTCCCTGTTCACCAGGAAGCCTGCTTCTCCCTCTCTCATTCCCTCTGCTTGTGTTCCCTCTCTCGCTGTGTTTCTCTCTGTCAAATAAATAAATAAAAATCTTAAAAAAAAAAAAAAGGTTTCTTTGTGGTAAATTATACATAAAAGTTACCACCTTAATTATTGGCAAGTGTCCAGTTCGGTGACATTAAGTACACATACTCTGCCATGCAACCATCACCACCATCCGTCCCCAGAACCTTTCTGTCACCCCAGGCTGGAACTCTGAGTGCACACACGAAACGCTAAGTCCGCATTCACCTCTCCTGACCCCTGGCTCCCACCACTAGGCTGTCTCCATGAACAGGACTCCTCCAGGGGCCTCACGTAAGTGCCATCATATAGCATTTGTCCTTTTGTGCCTGGCTTCTTTCATTTCACACAATGGCCTCAAGGTTCATCTGTGGTGTGGCAGGTGTTAAAATGTCCTTCCCTTTTTTTTTTTTTTTAAAGATTTTATTTATTTGACAGAGAGAAACACAGCCAGAGAGGGAACACAAGCAGGGGGAGTGAGAGAGGGAGAAGCAGGCTTCCCGCCGAGCAGGGAGCCCGATGGGGGGCTCGATCCCGGGTCTCCAGGATCATGACCTGAGCTGAAGGCAGTCGCTTAACCAACTGAGCCACCAGGTGCCCCATGTCCTTCCTTTTAAAGGCTGAGTACTGTTCCGCTGTGTGGATGGACCACATGTGGTTTATCCTTCAGCCATTGAGGGACGCTCGGGCTGCCGCTGCACCCCAGCCACTGTGACCACGGGCCCGCAAACACCAGCTCGCGTCCCTGTGTGCAGAGTTTTGGGGTCTCTACTTAGAGGTGGATCTCCAACGGCTTTTAAGCCTCGGAAGAGATGCTCAAGCCAACTCACAAGTAGCCCCATACAGATACACTGAAAGACCCTCCCCATCATGGCGGGCAAAGCTGAAAAACCTGCTGTTGACCATGAGCCAGATGGGTGCTCGGGTGCGCTGGCGGGGGCCCGGTTTTTAATGCGGATTTTCTTTTCTTTTTCTTTCTTTCTTTTTTTTTTTTTTTAAAGATTTTATTTATTTGACAGAGAGAAACACAGCTTGAGGAAACACAAGCAAGGGGAGTGAGAGAGGGAAAAAAGCAGGGTTCCCGCCGAGCAGGTAGCCCAATGTGGGGCTTGATCCCGGGTCTCCAGAATCATGACCTGAGCCGAAGGCAGTCGCTTAACCAACTGAACCAACTGAGCCACCCAGCAGCGCCCCTAATGCGGGTTTTCAATGGCAATTTGATGCTCTCTCCATGCACGTACCCTTAGACCAGCTTCTAGAATATAATCCAGCTTCTAGAATGAGGGATCTAGAACCGACAATCCCGCAGAGAGACTGCAATGACTCGCCTTCAAAGACATTCAGAGGTATTTGCGTCTTTGTGGGAGGGAGGAGGAAAAAACCAAATTTCCATGTGCCAGATACAAAATAAATTGCGGCCTAGCCAGTCAACAGGGAATGAGTCCCACAGGCCAAATGACAGAACCAAGTGGAGAACAGAGTCCCAGAGGGCAATGTTATACTACTACCTGGGGGGGAAGAAACACAACAGTACACACACACCCCATGACTTATATCTAAGGGGTTACTTCTGGGAGACTCTCACTTTCCCGGCAGCTGGGGGGTTAAATTTATTCAACAGAGTGTCCCTTTACCAAATGAGAACATTTGTGGGCCGAGGCCCATCTTCAATTCAGGGCTTGTCCCACGCGAGTCACGCTTGTCTCAAAAGTTCCCGCTCAGGGCGCCTGGGTGGCTTGGTTGGTTAAGCGTCTGCCTTCAGTTCAGGTCATGATCCCTTGGTCCTGGGATCACACAGCAGAGAGACTGCTTCTCTCTCCCTCTACCACTTCCCCCCTCCTCTCAATCTCTCAATCTCCCTCTTTCTCTCTCTAATAAATTAAATCTTTAAAAAAAAAAGTTCCCTTTCCTTCTCATGACTGCCACCAGGAAAGGCTGCCCATCCTGAGGTTGTCACTGTCCCTCCAGAACTGTGAAATTCCACAGGCAGATATGGTGAAACGTGTTTGGGACACGGGACAGGGAGATGCTCTCCGTCAGGGGACACAGGTCTGCGTGGGCCCTGGAGCTGCTGAGTCAACCACAGCTTCTGCAAACACCCCCTGGGGACTCCGTGGGGTGGCATCCTCCCCGAAACTACCATTGCATCTGAGCGTTTTTTACCTTTCTCCAATCCTATCCTGGTCCAGGATACTCGGCCACAAAATATTAAATCAGAATTTGAAGAGACATGAATTTCTATGACCAATGTAAACCCGTATTCTAATTTCTGGTTTTGTTTTTAAGGAGACTCCACACCCAGCGTAGAGCCCAACACAGGGCTTGGACTCATGACCTTGAGATCAGGACCTGAGCGAAGATCAAGAATCAGACACTTAACCAACCAAGCCAGCCAGGCACCTCTCTGATCTTGGGTTCTTACCCTGAGCTCATGACTTTTCAGGGTCCATGTCCCTCTCAGCAGAAATCAAGGGGGACCAAGCTCCGGCTCCCAAGGGTGAGGGGGGGAGGCCCCCCAGGCCCCCCTTCCAGGTCCTGTACTTTCCTGACAGCAAGGGCCTGGGGGGGCTGGGGAGAGCCCCGTGCCCATGGAGACCGGTCCAGCTCAGGCACACGCCCTCCCCCAGTCTGAGTCCTAGCCAGTTCTTGAACCCCACCTCTGCTCTTCATTCCCTCTGTACCCCTCAGTTACAGGAATACCCACCCGTGAACGGGGTCCACCACGATGGCACGCGGCTTGGAGCCTTTCTCCTTGAAGAGAGTCTTTCTCTTCACACCCTTGGTGTCAGCCACGGAGACGGTGCCCAGGACGGAGTCCGTCCAGTATATGTTGCTGTGGACCCAGTCCACAGCCAGCCCGTCGGGGGCCTGGAGGTCCTCGCTGATGACGGTGTCATAGGAGAAGCTGGGGGCGCTGTCGATTTGGGTACTGGAGGTGGGGGAGGTAAGAGGGAGAGGAGAGCGTCAGAGCGAGGGGCCTATTTCCCCCGGGGTCGGGGCTGGGAGGGGCTTTGAGGCTCACCTGTAGATCTTCCTCTGGGACAGGTCAGACCAGTAGATCCTGTTGCTGGCTACCTCTGTGTCCAGGGCGACGACGTTCTTTAAGTTTGGGATGAGGCTGGTGTACTCGCTGCGATCCAGGGTCATCTTCCTCACCTCGTGGCGGTTGGTGAAAAAGAGGTAGGCGATGTTGCCTGGGAAATGTGGGAAGGATGCTCAGGCGAGCAGAAGGGACCCCCGAGTCCTGCTGGTCATGCTCTGGGGTCTGGCTGAACCGGAGACACTCAGGATAGAGTGGAAAATGTGTTGCTGGTGTATTAGCCATGCGGTTCGGGGGCTCTGACATCCTGGGCTTTGCAGAGACTGAAGGGCCGGCCCTCTCCTTCTGCCTTGCGACCCTGGTGCTTCCCTGGGTGGCCCCCTGGCTGCCATGCCCCCTCCTCTTGGGAACTATAACAACCGATCTCTCAATGGTGGTCATCCCCTGCTGGGTCGGCCCCCCCACCATACTTGAATGGTAATGAAACCTACATTAATAATAAAACCTGGGGATGCCTGGGAGGCTCAGTTAGTTAAGCATCTGCCTTCAGCTCAGGTCATGATCCCAGGGGCCTGGGATCGAATCCTGAGTTGGGCACCCTGCTCAGTGGGGAGCCTGCTTCTCCCTCTCCCTTTCCCCCTGCTCATGCTCTATCAAATAAATAAATAAAATCTTAAAAAAAAAAACAAAACCAAAAAAACAACCAATCCAAACCTACACTGGGGCCCCAGAATTTTCCTTTTTGGAACATAAGGATGAAGAAACATTAGCAGCTAAGGTATACAGAGCAATTTCTTAGGGTGGGAGCTTCTTAGTGCTTTTTATATTATATTTCCCCTCATGGATCCTCACACGCCGACGAGGCCAGGGCTGTTGTCCAACTCCCGTTACATGTGAGGGGATTGAAGCTCAGAGAGGGGAAGCGATGAGCCCAAGGTCACACAGACTAGTTGGTGGCAGAGTCGGGACTCAAACCCAGGCCACCCTGACTCTGGGGAGCCGTGTTGTGACCATGACACTAATATTAACCGACCTCACTCAGAACAGCCCTTCCCATGACACCACCCCCGGGGAAGGCGCCCGGACAGATCAGAACAGAAGTGAAACCTCAAACCCAGGAGGGTTTCAAGAAATCAGTCCTTGGTTTTCCCCAGAACGGGGAAACACATGGGGGTGTGACAGAGGGCGGCCAAGGAACTGTCACAAAGGGACAAGAGGGGAGGAAGTCTTCAAGGCTGAAACAAACCCTTGAGGAAACAGAAGATGATCTAAAATATTCTGCAAACTTGTCCCTCATTGGAATCACACTGGAGGACAGAACAGGGTGCAAAGTGAAGGGATTCTGACCCACTGGTCCCCGGGGACGGCTATGCCTCCAGACACGTGGGATCTCTTCATTTCAGAGTTTGTGAGAATCAGTGCCTCGCTGCAGTGCTCATCTTAACTTTTTTTTTTTTTTTTTTAAGATTTTACTTATTTATTTGAGAGAAACACAGCTGGAGAGGGAATACAAGCAGGGGGAGTAAGAGAGGGAGAAGCAGGCTTTCCCATGGAGAAGGGAGCCCAATGAGGGGCTCGATCCCGGGTCTCCGGGATCATGACCTGAGCAGAAGGCAGTCGCTTAACCAACTGAGCCACCCAGGCGCCCCTCATCTTAACTTTAGGTGGAAAAGAAACACAATTATTCCTGTGGTTTGGTTTTTTTCTGAGCGATTGATTATACCATGGTCTCTCTGAAGTGAATTTGCTTTTTGGCTATAGGTTCCTTTAGGTGAATGAGAACTGCTGGTGGGGGGAAGGGCCCTTCAGGTCTCTGCTTTTCGGCCTCCTGTCCCCTGAAGCCACTGGGGAGCCTGGGGGCTGCAACCTGGATCCCCTGCCATTGACCTATGTCCGCAGGGAAGCAGGATCCGTGGGGGGCAGGCTCCTGGCGAGGTCCCAACAGGGCGATCAACCATCTGCCAGCAGTCTAGTGAGGACACAGTCAGCCCCGCACCCCCCCACACAACCCCCTCACCCCAGCGGGCTTTGGAGGATGCAAAGTTCGCGTGACGAAACTCCCAGTGCACCTGCTCTGGGCACCGGCCCCAACCGCAGCCCGCACTCACCCACAGCCTTGCAGGCCTTGGTGTGGGGGTCCAGCTGGAAGCCCTCCTCACAGTCACACTTGTAGCTGCCCTCGAGGTTCACGCACAGCTGGCTACACACATCGGGGTCCTGACACTCGTCAATATCTGCAAGTCAGGACACAGAAAGCGATTTGGGGCTTTCTCCTCATGGGGTTCTGATGGAGTGATGGGCTCTCCCCGGAGAGCCATGCCTCCCGAGGGCAAATGGGGACAGCCCAGTCCCTCTGGTGACGACCCCGACAGCCAGGATCTTGGTGACAAACAGGTTCAGAAATAAAAACACGGCAACAGCCAAGGGTCATCTCCAACAATGACCTTGACCTCATCATTCACATCAGCAGTGCAGCCCACAGGGCAAAGCTGAGTCAGCTGAGACTATTTTCTTAATTATTAATCCCCAAAGGCAAGAACCCAGTGCCCCTCGAGGGCCAAGCCTCCGGGGATGTCCTGGGCATTGGACATCTCACCAAATCCTCTTAGCAGGCCTGTGAGGTCAGCACCACTGTCATGCCCACTTAACAGATGGGGAAACTGAGGCACCGACGGTTTGGCCACCCCATGAAGAGAAAGGCCCCAGGAGGCCAGGAGCCCACCCTGCTGGGGACTCACCTTCGCATCTTCGCTGGTCCACCAGCCGGAAGCCATCGGGGCACAAGCACTCGTAGCCCATGTTGAGGTCGTTGCAGATGTGGGAACAGCCGCCCTTGTTCTCCAGACACTCATTCGTCCCTGCATCAGGCGGGGGAGAGGCCGGCCACACTCAGGGCATCGGCACCCCTGCACCATCTCCTCACCCTTATCATGACTGCCACAAGGGCAGGGGGACCAGGGACCCACCATGTCCCCTAACTTAACATAACCCCGTCACGTGTGGCGCCAGGAGGGCACCTGGGGACATTCCACTGAGTGCACAACAAGGGGAGAGAAGAATACCGCAGCATTCACTCCTAGGACATCCCCGGTGGAGTCAAAATCAGAGACAGGAAGTAGAGGGGCGGCTGCCAGGGCTGGGGAAGGGGATGGGGAGTCAGCGTTTCATGGGGCAGAGGTTCAGTCTGGGAAGATGAGAACGTTCTGGAGACAGATGGTGGGGACGGCTGTACGACTACATGAGTCTGCTTAATGCCGCTGAACTGGACACTTAAAAATGGCTAAGACAGGGCGCCTTGGTGGCTCAGTCGGTTAAGCGACTGCCTTCGGCTCAGGTCATGATCCCCGAGACCGGGATCAAGTCCCACATCGGGCTCCCTGCTCGGCGGGAAGCCTGCTTCTCCCTCTCTCACTCCCTCTGCTTGTGTTCCCTCTCTGGCTGTGTTTCTCTCTGTCAAATAAATAAAATCTTAAAAAAAAAAAACAGTATGTGGTTTTTGTTTTGTTTTGTTTGTGAAACACATTTCAAAATGTTCTTGATTATAAAAACTAAAAAACCAAGTTCCACAGTTGCATGTACTAACTCCCAAGAACCATACAGGTAGCTGAACTGCTGCCGTGGAAACTGAGGCACGGCCGGACCCCAAGACTGGCCCAAGACCGCAGGGCTGGACCAGACCCAGGGTGCTCGGTGCTGGCACACTCGCCCTGGGTCCCTTGACAGGGCTTCGGCTCATGCCAGCCCACCAATCTGTTCCCGCGTGGCCCAAAGCTAAGAACGCTTTTAACGTTTTTAAAGAGTTGAAAAAGAAGAATCAAAAGCAAAACAGTATTTTGTGTCCCATGAAAGGCTCAGACATCTGTGTCCACGATTAGGTTTGCTTAGAGTATGGCCCAGGGGTTCCCGTGCGCATGTGCACTCGAACATGGTCTTCCGGCTGTCACTCAGGAGGTCCTGAACAGCTGTGACAGACCGTACAGCTGGTCAAGTCCAGGATAGTTCTATAGCCACAGGTTACAAAGCACTGCTGAAACCCCACAAGCATTGCAACAGCCAATCCCCAGCATCCTAGGGCTGTCCCATCCTACAGATGTGAACACTGAGGCTTCTCTCCTAGGACCCCCCGTGGCTGTGAGCTAAAGTACTCATGGGCATGGGTGGGCAGGAAACTTGCAGCCCCACAGCAAATCCATGTCTGGGTCCCAGCCCCAGCTCCCTTTAAGTTCCCGAAAACCACCTGCACCCTGGGGGGCTCACCGCACTCCTTGAGGGGCTCATCCGACCAGTCCCGACAGTCCCTGACCGAGTTGCACACTTTGTCCAGCGTGATGCATTCGCCGCTGTGGCACTTGAACTTGTCGGGCCCCTCGCACAGTGTCACTAAGAGCCAAAGAGGAGGGTCAGGGGTTCCCAAGGCACTAGGGCCCACTTACTGCTCTTTCTTAATAGAACAGTTCGCTTACACGAGATGATATGTGAATGTATTCATAACTAAGGCCTAACAGTGTACTTAATATCATGGAAATAAACACCGAAAAATGGTCAAGATGATAATTATTTTCTGTTAGGCGTCATTTATCATAACTGTCAAAAAGCGCATTATCAGAGTTTAACTTCCTGTTCACAAAAGCTTGTTTCGGGGGCACCTGGGTGGCTCAGTCAAAGTCCGACTCTGGATTTTGGCTCAGATCATGATCTCAGGGTCGTGTGGGGCTTTGTGCTGAGCATGGAGCCGGCTTAAGATTCTCTATCTCCGCCCAACCCAAGATACTTTCTCTAAAAGTAAATACATAGGGGCGCCTGGGTGGCTCAGTTGGTTAAGTGACTGTCTTCGGCTCAGGACATGATCCTGGGGTCCCAGGATCGAGTCCTGCCTCAGGGAGTCTGCTTCTCCCTCGGACCCTCCCTTCGTCATGCTCTCTCTCATTCTCTCTCAAATAAATAAATAAAATCTTTTAAAAAAATAATAAATAGGGGTGCCTGGGTGGCTCAGTCATTAGGCATCTTCCTTCAGCTCAGGTCACAATCCCAGGGTTCTGGGACTGAGCCTTGCATTGGGCTCCCTGCTCAGCAGGAAGCCTGCTTCTCCCTCTCTCACTCCCCTCTCTAGCTGTGTCTGTCAAATAAATAAATAAAATATTTAAAGAAAGAAAGAAAGAAAATAAATATTTTAAGAATAATAACTAAGGGGCACCTGGGTGGCTCAGATGGTTAAGCATCTGCCTTCAGTTCAGGTCATGATCCCAGGATCTTGGGATCGAGCCTCTCCCCCTGTTCATGTTCTATCTCTCTCTCTGTCTCAAAAAAATAAATAAAATCCTTTAAAAATTTGTTAAAAAGGGGCGCCTGGGTGGCTCAGTTGCTTGAGCGACTGCTTTTGGCTCAGGTCACGATCCTGGAGACCCCAGATCGAGCCCCACATTGGGCTCCCTGCTTGGCGGGAAGCCTGCTTCTCCCTCTCTCAGTCCCTCTACTTGTGTTGCCCCTCTCGCTGTGTTTCTCTGTCAAATAAATAAATAAAATCTTTAAAAAAATAAAAATAAAATAAAAATAAAAAATTGTTAAAAGAATAAAAAATAAAAAAAATAAAAGTAGTATCTTTATGTTCCATGATTTTACCACAATGAAAACAATTTTTAAATGAATTCTGCTGATAAACAGTTGGGTTGCTTCTAATTGTTTGGCCGTTAGGCCGCTGCTGCTCCATTGATTCTGATGCCCCTCTCCCGGTTACAGGTGCGAGTTTCTCCCGGGGCCATTCCCAGGAGTGGGAGTGTCGCAACGGAAGCCCCAGGGGCTGCTTTACGCGGAGCCGCACCCCACGTGGTACCGCTGAGCTCAAAGACAGGAGCCCCACGTGCTTTGGCCTCAATAAATCTCACAATCCGGAAACAGATGCTGTTGTGATGCATGTCGTTCAGATAAATGGAAGTGAGGTACAGGGAGGGCAAGTAACTGGCCAGAGGACGCACAGCAGGGGCAGGGCTGTCGCGAGAGGAGCTTACCATTGATGCAGCCGAGCTCGTCACTCAAGTCCTTACAGTCATACTCCCGGTTACACTGCCGGCTGCCGTGGATACAGGCCCCGTCGGAGCACTGGAACTCATCAGGCCGGCATGTGGCCACAGCTGGAAAAGACAGGGCACACGTTGGTTCTTTTCCAGGAACAATGGGGCGGGGGGGGGAGGGGGGGGAAAGGACAGATGGACCACGATGACAAACTACCGGCTTTGAAGTGGCCATGTCCTGCCTGCCTTGGGCATCAGGGACAGAACATAACAGGAAAGAATTTATTTTTATTTATTTTTTAAAAAGATTTTATTTATTTGACAGACAGAAACACAGCCAGAGAGGGAACACAAGCAGGGGGAGTGAGAGAGGGAGAAGCAGGCTTCCCGCCAAGCAGGGAGCCCGATGTGGGACTCGATCCGGGGTCTCTGGGATCATGACCTCAGCCTAAGGCAGTTGCCCAACCAACTGAGCCACCCAGGCACCCCTGTGTTGAGTTTTAGTACACATTGTATACAAAGCCATCCCATATTTTGAAATGTGACTTTTAGGGGTGCCTGGATGGCTCAGTGGTTAAGCCTCTGCCTTCAGCTCAGGTCATAATCCTGGAGTCCCAGGATCAAGCCCCGCATCTGGCTCCCTGCTCGGCAGGAAGCCTGCTTCTCCCTCTCTCCCTCCCGCTGCTTGTGTTCCCTCTCTGGCTGTATTTCTCTCTGTCAAATAAATAAAATGTGACTTTTAGGGGCGCCTGGGTGGCTCAGTCGTTAAGCATCTGCCTTCGGCTCAGGTCAGGATCAAGCTCAGGTCCTGGGATCTGGCTGTCTTTCTGTCAAATAAATTTTAAAAATCTTAAAAAAATAAAAAATAGAATAAAATGTAACTTTTAGGGGCGCCTGGCGGGCTGAGTCTGAAGAGTACAATTTTTTTTTTTTTAAAGATTTTATCTATTCATTTGTCATAGAGAAACACAGCTAGAGAGGGAACACAAGCAGGGGGAGTGAGAGAGGGAGAAGTGGGCCTCCCGCAGAGCAGGGAGCCCAATGTGGGCTTCAATCCCCGGACTTCAGGATTTCAGGATCATGACCTGAGCTGAAGGCAGAAGCTTAATGACTGAGCCACCCAGGCACCCAGGGTGTGCAACTCTTGATCTCATCTCAGGGTTGTTGAGTTCAAGCCCCACACTGGGTGTAGAGATTACTACTACTACTACTACTACTACTACTACTACTATTACTAAAATAAGTAAACTTTAAAAAAGTTGCTTTTTTATTAAAGTAACTTAAAAAGTCTAATTCCATCCATACAGATACTATAATTCTGTGAAAACAGTGCATGGGGGGCAAAGGTACCAAAGAAACAGGGAAACAACAACATGTTCTAGATTCACGGTGGCGCTCCATCGCTAGCTTGGAGGTAACGGCCCCCCTTCAGGAAGCGTGGACACAGGGCCAGGTCTGGGCGGCATAATCCTTTATCTTCACAGCCCCTACACTCACCATGTGTAGCTATTTAACTCTCAATTCACAGACATGAAATAAAACTAAATATTCCGGGCGCCCGGGTGGCCCAGTGGCTTAAAGCCTCTGCCTTCAGCTCAGGTCATGATCTCAGGGTCCTGGGATCGAGGCCCGCATCAGGCTCTCTGCTCAGCGGGGAGCCTGCTTCCTCCTCTCTCTCTGCCTGTGTTTCTGCCTACTTGTGATCTCTCTCTGTCAAATAAATAAATAAAATCTTTAAAAAAAAACAAAAACAAAAAACTAAATATTCCCTTCTTTGCTTGCACAAGCTCCTGCTCTGGGCGGTGCCGATGTGCAAGGTCTCCACCGCCCCCAGATAAAGTTCGATGGGGTGGTGCTGGGCTCCAATCAAAAAATCTGCAAAGGCCAGTGCTCTTGGGGAAGAGAACACAGTACAGTGAGGCTGAGTCCTTGGCCAGAGGACACCTGCCAGGTCTGGAGCCCAGGATCTTTTCTGGACAAAAAGAATACTGCAGCTTGCGGACTTGCTCCCCTGGTCAAAAAAAGGGGTGAACGCTACAGGCATTAAAGAAAAGGTCTCTTTTTATGGAGGTTTTCTCCTCCATGTGATGGGGAACACAGGAAGATGCAGGAGACTGAAATTCCTGTGGCATGATTTGGCATTGTTTAAGCACCGGAAGGCCAACGCGCCCCACCCCCGGGGGTGCACAGGGATAGGGGGGAGCACCCCTCCGTGCAGCGCCCTTACTGCAGTTCTCCTCGTCGGACTTGTCCCTGCAGTCGGGGCCGCCGTCGCAGCGCCAGCTGGAGTGAATGCATTCACCGCTTTGGCAGTAAAACTCGAGGGGCGAGCAAGGGCCGTTGTCCCGTTGCGGGGTTGCCACGTTGTGGCCCTCACAGTGCAGCGGCCACTCATCTGAGCCATCCTTGCAGTCGGGGTCGCCGTCACAGGCCCATAGCTCGGGGATACAGGCCGAGTTGTTGCACTGGAAGTTGGCAGGGCCACAGGTGGGCACGGGGCAGGATGCCTCGTCGGACCCATCCAAACAGTCCTGGTCCAAATCACAGACGAAATCTAGGGAGATGCACTTCCCATCCTGGCAGCGGAACTCATTCTGGGCACATGTCCTGGGCACTGCAGGGATGGGGGGGAAGACAACCCAGTCACCTGAGAGCCCCCACTTTTCACTAGGAGCCCATTTCACAGATGAGGACACTGAGTCCTGGAAAGCCCAGACCTCAGTAAGAGACCCTGGAGGAGAGGCAGCAAGGATAATGGCCAAGGGCCCTGGACAGGGAACCCCCGCCAGGCTCAGCCTCCCCAGCCTGCTCCTGTGGCCGCTCTGTGCCTCAGTTGCCTCATCTGTACCTGGGGCAGGCCCAAGGGAAGCACTGTTTAAGAGTTTGCTGTTATTATTAAAAGAAACACTGCCAAAATGTGCTCATTATGGGACCTGATGGAGGGGTTGGCTACAACTAGTGGTGATTATTTTGCAATATGTATCAAATCATCACCTATTCTTTCTTTTTTTTAGAGAGAGAGTCTACACACAAGGGAGTTGGGAGGAGCAGGGGCAGAGGGAGAGAGAGAGAATCTTAAGCAGACTCCACGGACAGCTCAGAGCCTGACTTTGTGTTTGATCTCATGATCCTGAGATCATGACAGGAGACCAAACCAAGAGCTGAATATTCAACCGGCTGAACAACCCAGGTGCCGCCCACCAAAAAAATTTTTTTTTAAAGTGGGGGGTAGAGGGCACCTCAGCGACTCAGTCAGTTGAACGGTTGAGTGTCCAACTGTTGATTTCGGCTCAGGTCACAATCTCGCAGTGCTGGGATTGAGCCCCGTGCCAGGCTCCTCACTCAGTGCAGAGTCCGCTTCGGATTCTCTGTCCCTCTCCATCCCACTCACTCTCTCAAATAAATAAATAAAATCTTTAAGGGGAAAAAAAAAAGAAATTGGCAACTTTAAAAATTTGTTTTTTCAAATTATTTTTCCTCCATCTACACTTTAAGCTTACATAATGTTGCATGTCAATTACATTGCAGTAAAGCTGGAAGGGAAAACAGTATACCTGGGAAGAGAACGATCCATTGTATTTTTAAATGTTCCCCGAGGAGGTATTTCATCAGGTGACCACTAATCCAGGTTAAACACTCACTTCTCAAGAGAATGTATGTGAACACTCGCATGTTGCTTTTTTAAAAAATTATTATTTTCATGGATTTTTATGCTTTCTGAACTTGAAGATCTGACCTTATAATTACCTTATTTAAATTTTTCCCAGTTATTTTTCTCAGAGCCTTACTGTATTTAAAAAAAAAATTATGGAAAGAATAAAAATAAACAAAAAAATCCCCAAACCAAAAAACTATATAATTGAGTAACAAACTAACTTAACATTGAAGAGCCAAGACAGATACCTGCTCTCCAAAGTGCTTTCCCCTCCAGGACTCTTGGCCCTGTTTCTTCCCAGAACCCGCAACTTGACGAAGCTTTCCTCTTCCTGGTGCTCAGCTAAGTGATCGGGTCTCAGCCAGTGAGCACCTGGCTGCCCAGGGTGGGTGGCGGTGGTCGTGGTGGCTCACCAGAGATGTGTCACATGGTTGGGGGGGCACTTGGCAAGGGCAGCCTGAGTATGCTGAGGACCCTAAGAGGTAGTACCAACCCTATCCCCTGCAAATGCCTCCTGGGCAAAGTGGGGTTCAGATAGTACAAGGGGGCGTGGCAGGAGCTTCCACGGGACTGAAGAGCCAATCCAAAGCTCAGCTGGGGAAGGAGCGCCTGGGGCACCAGCGGGGCCAGCGCTGGGCTGCAGGGGGGAGGAAGCATACTTACAACAGCCTTGCTCATCCGAGCCGTCCTCGCAGTCCACCTGGCCATCACATCTCCAGAACTGAGGGATACAGTGGCTGACACGGCCCCCGCAGCTGAAGGTCCCTGACTTGCAGGTGACAGACACTGTGGGAGAAATGAGACTGAGCCTTCCCTTAGAGGGAAGCCGGATCTGACTCCCCAGCCCCAGTTTTGCAGCGCAAAAACACAGTTTTCAGCAAGAGGGTGCCAAGCCCAACCTTTGAGGGGGAAATCAATCAATCAATCAATCATCAATCAGACGTGAAGGGATGGAAAGGTTTAGAAGGAGAGAGAGGTGTTGGCTACAAAGCACTGTGACCATATTAATAACTACAGAACTGGTTCCTTTAAAATGGTTAATTTTACATTATGTTTATTTCACCTCTTTTATTTATTTATTTTTTAAGCTGTTGAGGTTCCAGAAATATCTCTTTCCCCAAGTCCCAATTCATGATTGAACATATCAGCCTGCTGGCTGCTGTTCCCGTCTGTCACCCACTCTCATCAAAAAGGGCAAGAAGTATGTCACGCTCAAAGGGGACTCACTGCAGGTCTCCTGGGACTCATCTGAGGCATCTGGGCATTCGGGGCTCCCGTCACAAACCCACTTGTAGGAGATGCACTTCCCGTCTTGGCACTGGAACTCGTTTCTTCCACATTTGTCTTCCACTGAGAGAGAAGGGAAGAGGAAGGACCATTCAGTGCCACAACCGGAAATTGACACCAGCGCCTGTGTATGTCTATTTCCTGCCAGCTGCTGAATGAACCAGAAATAGAATCCGATCCTTCCCAGGAAATAAAACACACACATTTCATGAACCACAAGTGCAGTGGAGGAGGCAAAGAGTATCTGATCTAGAAGAGTGACTTGCCAATAGTGTGCAGAACTGGATATAATGGTTGTTGAGTCCAGTGTATGGACCCGCTAAGGTAGGAAACAAAATAATCTAACCTCCTTGCACATGAAAAAAAAAATGATTCAATGATTTAGTGTATTTTAAACCTGTATTGGCAACAGTAATGAGGAAAATTGACAGTGTGAAATCATTCAGCGGGACGAAAAATGAGGGGCCAACTCCAGTAGGTAGGGAGGAAATATAGAGATAAAAATTAGGAGAGATTGTGAATATAGATGAGAGAACAGAGATGCTGGACCAAAAATCATCCTAAAATGGAAGGTCAGATCAAAAGAAATGGAACAGAGACAGCAGCAAAAGATGTAGTAAGAGAAACTTTTTCTAGGAAAGCAAAGACTCAGTTTTTTTTTTTTTTTTTTTTTTTTTTTTAAGGATTTTCTGTTTGACAGAGAGAGAGCACAAGCAGGGGGAGTGGCAGGCAAAGAAAGAAGCAGGTTTCCTGCTGAGCAGGAAGCCTGATGTAGAACTTGAACCCAAGACCCTGGGATCATGACCTGAACCGAAGACAGAAGCTTAACCCACAGAGCCACCCAGGCGCCCCAGACTCAGATATTTAGATAAAAATTAGGACAAGTGGGCGCCTGGGTGGCTCAGTTGGTTAAGCGACTGCCTTCAGCTCAAGTCATGATCCCGGAGACCTAGGATCAAGCCCCACATCGGGCTCCCTGCTTGGCGGGAAGCCTGCTTCTCCCTCTCTCACTCCCCCTGCTTGTGTTCCCCCTCTGGCTGTGTTTCTCTCTGTCAAATAAATAAAATATTAAAAAAAAAAATTAGGACAAGTAAATTTGGGGGAAATTTCCTAAAACACATTGAGTTTTGCATTTTGGAAAAGAGAGCACAATAATGTTGACTGCATCTTGTCTTAAATACTTTGATTCAGAATGCATTGTTCTATGTGAACTAGAATAAAGCAAACTTTTATTTTTTATTTTTTATAAACTTTATTTTATAAAGCAAACCTGGTAATTAAAAAAAAACCCTTTTAATCTCTAAGTATAAACTTTGATGCCCTGTGTAAATTAAAACAATGTGGCCAATAAAAATTATGATCTGGTTTATCTCATCAAGCTCTATGAATAAATAAGCAAGACCAAAAAAAAAGCTAGCAGGATTTTTCCTATTGTCAGATGTTCCCTAGACAAATATAGGTATATAAAATGTAAATTTTGACCAATGGCTACAATTATTTTAAGTTCCATTATTCTTGCAAGAAGATGGTTTTACCTTTTTTTTTTTTAAGATTTCATTTATTTTATTGAGAGAGTGAGAATGCAAGCAGGGGAGTACAGAGGGGGAAAGACTCCTAAGCACAGAGCCCAATGTGGAACTCGATCCCATGACCCAGAGACCATGACCTGACCCAAAGCCAAGACTTAGAAGCTTAATTGACTGAGCCATCCAGGCACCTCTGTTTTTCCTTTTATCAATTAATTTTGAATGTTAGCCATAAACAAAAGTATAATTTAATGGTTTGTGTAAAATTTAATCAATCCTCATTTCATACAAAGTATTAATTAATGAATGTATAATAACTTGAAGTAAAAACCACATCTCCAGAAATTTATTCCATGGCTGGGAGAACTTTCCAGACAGAAAGAACAGAAAAGCATAGGGGTGCCTGGCTGCCTCAGTTGGTAGAGCATGTGACTCTTGATCTTGAGGTTGAGTTCAAGTCCCATTTGGGTGTAGACATTACTTTGCCTTCCCTGTTCTAACTGCACATGGTCACTCGAGATAAATCCTAGGAAGCTATCACGAAAAAGGTATTTTTGAAATGTTATGTATTTTTTAGCTTATCTTGTTCAACATCTATGCTTTTCTGTAGAGTTATATCTTATAATGACCTAATATAGTTGTAGTAGTCTCATGAGTATTGGGGAGAACATAGTGGTTGTTGGTTTTTTGGTTTTTTTTTAACAAGTGGAGGTATGTGATTCAAAGAGTTTGGATAGCAACTAGTTAAGACTGTGATGAAAGACTTTAAGGGCCAAAAGCAATGTGGAATTCTGGCCTGGGTCCTGGAGGAGGAAAGGGAAAAGGTGGGGAAATCCAAATAAAGTCTAGAGTTAACAGTAATAGACCAAAATTAAACTCTTAGCTTTTGGTTTGTTTTGTTTAAGATTTTATCTATTTATTAGAGAGAGAAAGAGAGAGAGGGGGAGAGAGAGCACAAGCAGGGGGCAGCAGAGGGGGAGGAGAAGCAGGGAGCCCAATTCGGGGCTCGATCCCAGGACCCCGGGATCATGATCCAAGCCGAAGGCAGAAGCTTAACTGACTAAGCCACCCAGGCGCCCCAAACTTAGTTTTGACAAATATCCCATGGTCTGTAAGATGTTAGCACTGGGGGAATCTGGATGTGGGGTCCATGAGTATTCTCTGCAATATGTTTGCAACTTTTCTATAAATCTAATTCCAAAATAAAAAGGCTATTCTTCAAAAGTCCTTCAGGATGGAACACCTGGTTGTCTCAGTCAGTTAAGCGTCTGCCTCAGGTCATGATCCCAGGGTCCTAGGATTGAGTCCCACATAGGGCTCCTTGCTCACCAGGGAGCCTGCTTCTCTCTCATGCTCTCAAATATTTTATATAATCTATATATTTATTTAAAAATAAATTTAAAAAAGAGTCCTTCAGGTGAAAGCTTATATACATTAAATACTTCCGTTCTTTAGGATGAACAAGGAAGATTTCTGGAGCATAGGGAGGGGGGTAAGAAAGGCTTTAGGGCTTGACATCACAGGAAAACAAGTTGTTAAAATGGCGAAGTTCATGCCATTCTTGGCCAAAATGGAACAACTGTGATCTTCATCCAAGGTAATGTCAAGACATTAGGGGGCAGGGCGCCTGGGTGGCTCAGTGGGTTAAAGCCTCTGCCTTCAGCTCAGGTCATGATCTCAGGGTCCTGGGATCGAAGCCCGCATCGGGCTCTCTGCTCGGCAGGGAGCCTGCTTCCTCTTCTCTCTCTGCCTGCTTCTCTGCCTACTTGTGATCTCTCTCTGTCAAATAAATAAATAAAATCTTAAAAAAAAAAAAAAAGACATTAGGGGGCAGAGAAGTGAAGTTGATCCATGGAGGGTAGGGAGCCGAAAGGACCTGCCTAGTACTTCCTTTCCAAGGTCATGGATATATGGCCAGTACTCCTTCCATCCCATTGGCTTCCATACACACATCTGTACACTCTGTTTTCCCATAAACTGCTGACCTAAAAGCTTCCCTGCAAGCAAGGAAGGGGGCGATGACCTCGAGGTCACCAGATTTCATCAACTGGAACAGTTGCAACTGCCCCAAAGCAACGTGAATTACAACACTGTGGAAGAGACTTTCTCCTGCCCCTTCCACAATGAACATCGTGACCCATATCCTGCCTCCATACTGAATCCCCTAAGGTTCACAACCTCGGAGCCCAAAGCCCTGCAGCTCCGTCCTGACTCTCCTAATTTCGCCCCCGGCCGAATCTTCCAGATTGCACCTGAGCCAGAACCATCTAGCTGTGCTACATCCAAATTCCTGACCCACAGATACTGTGAGATAGTAAATGCCTGTCGTTGTTGTTGTTGTTTTTAATATTTATTTATTTTAAAGACAGAGAGAGAGAGAGCTTGAATGGGAAAGGCAAATGGAGAGGAAGAGAGAACCTCAAGCGGACTCCATACTGAGCAAGGAGCCCGATGCAGGGCTCGATCCCCTAACCCTGAGATCATGACCTGAGCCGAAACCAGAGTCAGACACTTAATAGACTGCGCCACCCAGGTGCCCCTAAATGCATTTTGATTTAAACCACTAAGTTTGGGGGTAATTTACTTGACGAACAGTTCAACTTTGAAGCGGACCATCCAGAAAACTGGATTTTGCACCCCCAGGAGCTCCTAAAATATCCATTTCGCACTCCTATCAACCTACAGGAAAACTACCTCTTTGCTTACACGTCTCCCAATTAAACTTAAAAACCCTTGAGGGCAAGGAATGTCTTTTTCATCCCTTCAGCATGACACAGGCACCAGTCAATGCCTGACATAGTCACAGACATTTTGTGCAATAGGTACAGGGACAATCAGAGGCAGGTTCCTCACCTCACCAGGCAAAGAGCTGGGAAAGGGGGAGCTCTTCCACTCTCTACCTTGTAAGAGGGTAACAGGGCAGTTTAAGTTAAAGTGCAAAGTTTATGGGACCTGGAAGAAGTACTAGCACAGGTGCAGGACAATGCAAAGTTCAAGGAATTCAAAAGCCCTACTTAAGAGAAAGGGAGGGAAAAACTGGTGTAGTTTAAAATAGGACCACAAGGGGCACTAGGTAGCACAGTTGGTTGAGCAACTCTAGCTTCCTTGATCAATTCCAACAGGCTTGAACCTGATCCTGAACCTGGGCTGAGGGCCAGGGACTTGGGACTCTGTTTAAAAACCACCTTCCTGAGGTGCTTGGGTGGCTAAGTGTCTGCCTTCAGCTTAGGTCATGACCCCAGGGTCCTGAGATGGAGCCCCACATTAGGCTCCCCGCTCCCTCCTACTCCCCCTGTTTGTGTTCTCTCTCTGTCGGACTCTATCAAATAAATAAAATCTTTAAAAATAAATAAATAAAATAAAAATAAAAAACCACCTTCCTTGGAGTACCTGGCCACCTCCATTGGTGGGGCATGCAACTCTTGATCACAGGGTCGTGAGTTTAAGCTCCACATTGCTGTAGAGACTATTTAAAAATAAAATCTTTTTTTTAAAGCTATTTTATCTTATTATTTTTTTTAAGATTTTATTCATTTGAGAGAAAGAGGACAGAGAGAGACTGAGCAGGAGTGCAGGGGGAAAGAGAGAGGGGCAGAGGCAGAGGGAGAAGCAGGCTTCCCGCTGAGCAGGGAGCCTAGATGCGGGGCTTGATCCCAGGACCCTGGGATCATGACCTGAGCTCAAGGCAGACAATTAAAGGACTGAGCCACCCCGGCACCCCTCCCCCAAACAAAAAAAGCTATTTTAACTCAAATAACTATTTACTTACTTTTAATTTATGTATTATCTAATTATTTACATGTAGGCATACCTTACAGATTTTCAGGTTCAGTTCCAGATCAGCCCAACAAAATGAATATTGCAATGAAGTGAGCCCAGTGAGTTTGTTTTCTCAGTGCTTATAAAAGTTATGTTTACCCTAAATTACCCAAATGTGACACAGAGACATGAAGTGAGAAAAAGCCACGGGGAAAACCTAGACTTGCTCCACGAGGGTTGCTGAAACCTTCCACTGTGTACAGAAAAGCAGTATCTGTGAAGTGCAATAAAACTAGGTGTGTCTGGGGGGTTCCTGGTGGGCGGGGTCTGAGGAATGTGTGACTCTTGATCTCAGGGATCATGAGTCCACGCCCCACACTGGGTACAGAGATTACTTGAATAAAACAAGTTTTGTGTGTGTGTTTTTTAAAAGATTTTATTTATTTATTTGACAGAGAGAAACACAGCGAGAGAGGGAACACAAGCAGGCTCCTCGCTGAGCAGGGAGTCCGATGTGGGGCTTGATCCTGGGATTCCAGGATCATGACCTGAGCCGCAGGAGACGCTTAATGGCTGAGCCCCTGGGCTCTCTGCTCAGCGGGGAGCCTGCTTTCTCCTCTCTCTCTGCCTGCCTCTCTGCCTACTTGTGATCTCTCTCTCTCTGTCAAATAAATAAATCTTTTTTAAAAAAAAAAGATAAATAAAAATCCAACAAAGTCTGGGTCTTCAAAGTGCAAGTCCCATGCTCCTGCCAGAGGTTAGGAAACCAATCAGGTGATATTAGGAGAGATCTGAGGGGGTTCAAAAGGAGAATAGAGGTGATAATGACAGAGAACTACAAGGAGGGCTTAGAAGAATCGAATGACTAGGAAACTGAATTACAAGGAGGCCATGCTTGAGGTGGCCGTGGTGGACAGCCCAGGTGAGAATGAGTAAGAGAGAGAAAAAGAGAAGGGAATGTGTTGAGCTTAGAATGTGCTCTGCTTACACGGCCTGGTAATCGAATTCCCAACTACCGATCTGAGCCAGATGACTCCCTCGGAGCCGCCTCCACAGCGCACCCCACATCACCCCCACACCACCCTGACTCACAGCTGAACCGTAATTGTGCCGTAAACCGGATGTGACTCACTTCTTGCTAGTGGCACACAGGGTGGGTAGAAAGCGATTGGAATGTCAGGACTCTTAGAAAAAATTGAAAAGGAAGTTCAGGCAAAGGCCATTCGCAATGAGGATCTTGGAGGAGGAGCTTCTGTCCTGCCTTCCTTCCCTAGGGGACCACAACTTCCATGATCACTAATCTGCTCCTCTGGCCTCCCAACCCCTGCACAAAGCCCTATTTTACTAACAAAAATGTGTCCCCGGAAAGACTGGAAATAGTAATAACACCGTAAGGCCCTTCAAAGAGGGATAAAGAATAAACCTCTTCCCTGGATATCTTCCCCTGGCAACAGCTCTCCAAATATTTGCTAGCCAAAGATGGCTGAAGACCTCACCGACAGGATCCCACCCTTACTTTTTTATCAGGACAGGTCATCCAATAGCTAGCCCACAGCTCGGGACAATGTTTGCATAAAAAGCTAATGGATTTTACTGCTCACGGGTACAGCCAGGCAACTAGGAAATTAATCAATCCCATGGCCTTGCTAAGCGGGGACAGGGGTCGGGAACAGCAAGTGCCAAGTGACAGGGTATCAGATGGGTAACCCCAGAGCAGACAACGCCCATCTGAGCAAGGGAACAGAACCAGTCCTGTTTCACACACCACCTCCCAAGGAAACCTCAGGGCTTCCTCCCCGTTGCAGAAGCAAGCTTTGGGTTTTCCTTGTTAGTTTCAACTCCCAGTAAAAGCAAACTGGAGCACTCGCTCCCCTATCTCCTCATGCTGGGGATGTCTAAAATTACACGGAAACCATAAGCACCCACACTCCCCAGTGCCTAAATCTCTAAACTCTAGCCTTTAAGTCTCCCCGTCACACGTGACAAACCAGGAACAAAGTTATCGAAACAAAAAAGGAGAATACACAGTTCTGCTTTTCCTACAGCACGTAAATGAGGTGGTAAATGCTTTCGATGTTTTGTTTCCCATGCTACTGAAGATAGTTGTTGCTCAGGAGAATCAAAATTATAGACAGAATCATTTCCTTGAAAAAAAAATGGCTGGCACTACCAGACTCAGCTGAATATGAACGAGAAATCAATTTACCAGTATATTCTTCCAAACCGGGTGATGCCGAGGCATTTTCCTCAGGCTTGATCTCAATGGAAGATTTTGTTGTGGGCTCTTTTGGGGAGGGCTGTGTTTCCGTGATAGTTCATTGCTGGTTACCTCCACAGTGTCTTATCAACAAATGTGATGCACTTGAGAGCCAGGGAAAGTGCAATGAATCACGTAACATACTACTGTGTTTAACAAGGGATATGAAGGACCATCAAAGCACTAAGCAAAAAAAGGCATCTAGATCTGGATCTTATCAAGGGAGATACCCTACAGATTAGAGCAGGAATATCCTGGAAAGACAGAATGATGCATGTAATTCCCCTTAAAGGTCTGCTCTCTCAAAAAAAATCCTCCCTTTTCCCAGTGTTGCCCCGGAAGAAAAATATGCCCAGTAATGACCAATGAATCTCCTAGCATGTGTTGCTGAAACCAACACAGCTCTTAGTGAGATGCTCTACTTTTATGAATTTGGGTGTGCCCTGGGCATATATGATACTCCTTACACAACTGTTAGGTGGTTTAAGGCATGCAATCCAGATTCCAACAGCCCCCATTTCCAAAGAAAAAGAGTAAGAAATCCCACCTCCCTCTACTCCCCAAAATGCTTTAAAGACAGCTAAGGAGAGCACTGGAGCAGCCAGGGCTAACACCAGAGAAGCAGGGGTCTGGGGAACCCATCAGGACTCAGCCTCCTTGAGCTCTCAGGAGTCTGGGGAACCCATCAGGACTCAGCCTCCTTGAGAACACAGGAGGCCACTCAGTGGGAGAGAAAACCCAAGTAAAGCAACACATCCTGCTCAAGACGTCACCGTCATGTGTTCCTCTTAGGGATGCAAAAAATCAGAGTTGAGAGAATCTAAAGAGAGATCTTTCAGGAGGTGCATTTCCAATTTCGAGGGCACAACTCATCAGAGGAATACCTAAATTGGAGAAATCAAGCAGCCCACCCTGGAGCAGCTCTGGACAAGACTAGAATATGAGTCAGGGCTTCAAGGGTTAACCAGCGGGTCCCACGGGCAATCCCAGAAACTCCTCCTCCTGCAGTTCTATCCGAAACCCCAAGAGAACGGAAATAAGCAACCCATCTTGCTCAAGACTAGAACTGCCATTATTTCCTCTTATGGAGTCAATCTGCATTTGAAATACAAGGCAATTTAATGCCCCAGGACAAGCCACACTCCCTCCCCTTCACACAACTGGGTGGCAGGGTTATCGCAATAATCTACAGGGCAGCAGCCTCCCTTCCTCCCCTCAGAGGAAACTGATGTGTCACAGATAGGAATTCCAGGAGTTCACAGCTCCCCGCACTAAGCCGCCCTTCCCCTCCCCTCCCCAGGAAAGTTTCCTGGAATCCTGTTATCAGATAACCCCAGTACTCTTCGCGGCTGCTCGGGTTTAAGTAGGAAAAGGACCATTTATCTCACACGAGGTCAAATGCCTCTAGCAACTCTCTCAAAGCCGTCGGATAACCCAGGATCGCGCACCAGCTAGTCTCTTCACCACATCGAAATGCCGGAAACCCGCTAAAGGGAAACACCGCCCTGCGGACCGCAGAACTAAACGCATTCTGAGATTCTGAACAAAATAAAAGGCCACCCTGCGGGATCCGTCTGACGTTGCCGCCTCCCGGGCCCTGACCCCACTGGAAGGTCTCCGCGGATTTCCCTTGGCGGGCAACCGAGGAGGGGCGGGCGTTTCTGAAGTCACTTTTCGATTCGGGGAACCGAGGCCCTGGGGGGCGCGTAGATGAGCTCGACCCAGGCCGGGGCAGCGAGGGCGGCCTCCAGGACAAAATGGGCTCGCCCGTGCTCGCGGAGGCGACTTCGGGGGCCCGGGGCATGTTGTCTGATTTGTGACAGGAGACCCGGACGGACGCGAGGAAACGCCAGCACACGTCTCACCTGAGCCAAGTGCGACGGGCGTTCCCAGCCTCACCTCGAGCCCCGCCCAGCCTGTGTCCCAGCCCCGTCCCGCGCCCCCCCGACTCCTTCTATTGGCCAAGGGGAGTGGCTCGAGGCTCGCGTGTTCCAATCGCCCCCAATGGGAGCTCGGGAACTGGCCCTCAGAGCCGGAGGCGGGGCTGGAGGCGGTGGCCACGGGCCGGAGCTCGTGTGCCGGGCCCGTCAGGAAATTCTGCGTGCTACCTATTGCTCCAGGGGAGCCCTAGGGGGCTACAAACCCACCTGAGCCGCCCGGGGCATTTCAGTCCGCGGGTGGACACGAGAGCGCCCACAGGGACCCCCCCCAGGCTGAGCCCCCGAGTTCCTGGTAGTCCTCACCCCAGAACAACTCGGTGAGGGGGGGTCCCTGCCTCCCTAGGACTGCAGAGCCCCGTGTCCTTCTCTGAAGACAAGGGGGGGGGTCCCCCCATCAGGCAGAGACTTATGGGGAAAGACTCACGTGCTTCTCGTGACTCCTTCACATCCCCAAACCCTCGCAATCCCTTCAAACTCCCTGCAGCCGTTTGGAAAGGACTTCGTGCCATTTTCTCCACACATCTTACAAGGATGGGGTGGTTTTCCGCAGCTTCCAAAATTACCCAGGGGGTCCTCGAGTTCTAG
Organism: Spilogale gracilis; assembly: GCA_004023965.1. Taxonomy (NCBI): domain Eukaryota; kingdom Metazoa; phylum Chordata; class Mammalia; order Carnivora; family Mephitidae; genus Spilogale; species Spilogale gracilis. The sequence goes on from PITA01012260.1 coordinate 58,535, forward strand.
GAGGTTACCCCACCGCACGCGGACGCCTGGAGCCAGCCTTACCTGCCGCCCCCATCGCTGCGAGGAGCAGGGCGGTGGCCCAGCACAGCCTCCAGTCCGCGGATCTCATGCTCCCAGTCTTCGCCCTCGAAAGCGCCAGCCCGGGCCTGGGTCCGTAAAGTCCGTACAGGATACCCGGGCTTCGAGCGTTCGGGTGCCAAATGCAAGCGGGGCCCCAGTCATTTGGAGCATTTCTAGTGTATTTCCTCGCAGGGGGAGGAGTTTGCGGTGGGGTGATTTTTGAATATCTTCACCTCACGGAGGGAGGAGGAGTTTGGAACGGCCGATGTGACAAGGGCTAGTTAACCCGTGAAGCCCTGACTCGGATTCCAGTCTTTTCCAAAACTTTCTTCCAAATCTTCTCAGGGGCTAATGACCATCTCCTCTCTGCCTCCAAAGGAAAACCTAGACATGTTGGAAACTTTTCCCCCTCCTTTCTCTACTTACTTTTTCCTTTCTAGGAATCGTATATAGATTTTAACTGAGTTTAATCCCATATAGTTTTGAGACGATTCTTCAGAACTGGCCTAAACAGTACTCGATGAAGGACTTAAATAAAATCTTCACAAGCATTCAGCCCAAAATTGATCTTGTTTTGTGGGATCCAGCAGTAGGATGAATACAAGCAAAAATAGCCCTAAAATCAATTTATCCATTCGAGGTCTGGACACAATAACGATTTATTCTTTTAGGAAAAGATGTTAAATAGGTTGCTGCTTCCTCCCCCGGAAGCAAAACCAAAACAAAACAGCTTTTTGAGTTGAACCTGATTGCCTTCATCACAGAGGGCTGATGGAGAACAGCTTGTAAGAATCAGGAGCCTTGGAGCACCTGAGTGGCTCAGTGGGTTAAGTGTCTGCCTTGGGGCTGAGGTCATGATCCCAGGGTCCTGGGATGAATGGCCAAATCAAGCTCCTTGCCCACCCCATCACAGAGCTTCTGCCTGCCTTCCATTCAAGTCTTGATCAGGTTTGCCCTGGGATGGAGTTGGCTTCTCCTTCTACCTTTCTCTCTGTCTCTCATGAATAAATAATAAAATCTTTTTTTTTTAATGAGAAGGGTTTTTTTTTTAATAGATTTTATTTATTTATTTGACAGAGAGAAACACAGCCAGAGAGGGAACACAAGCAGAGGGAGTGAGAGAGGTAGAAGCAGGCTTCCCCGCTGAGCAGGGAACCTGATGCCTGGCTCCATCCTGCCACTCCAGGATCAAGACCAGAGCCAAAGGCAGCTGCTTAACCAACTGAGCCACCTAGGCACCCCAATAATAAAATCTTTTTTTCTTTTAAGATTTTATTTATTTATTTGACACACACAGAGAGATCACAAATAGGCAGAGAGGCAGACAGAGAGAGAGGGAGTAACAGGCTTCCTGCCAAGCAGGGAGCCTGATGTGGGGCTCGATCCCGGGTCTCCGAGATCATGACCTGAGCCGAAAGCAGTCACGTAATCAACTGAGCCACTCAGGGGCCCCCCTAATAAAATCTTTTTAAAAAATAAATAAATAGGGGCTCTGGGTGGCTCAGTCGTTAAGTGTCTGCCTTCGGCTCAGGTCATGGCCCCAGGGTCCTGTGATCGAGCCTCGAATCAGGACCCCTGTTCCGAGAGAAGCCTGCTTCTCCCTCTCCCACTTCCCCTGCTTGTGTTCCCTCTGTCACTGTGTCTCTCTCTGTTAAATAAATAAAATCTTTAAAAATATAAATATAAATAAATAAATAAATAAATAAATAAATAAATAAAATCTTAAAGAATCAGAGTCTCTTTTGGAATTCATGAAGTTTCCATGGCCCCTTGCCAAAAAGGCACCTGTGAGAACCTTGCCTGAACCCCATGAAGGGTCTGGCAGTCTTGAAGGAATGAGCAAAGTTCTCTGAGGTTTTACAAACTGAGCTTGGCAGAATGTATTAAGCTCTCAAAAAAAAAAAAAAAAAAAGAAAAAGAAAAAAGAATGTACTAAGCTCTCAGCAGGCTTTTGGGGAAACCCCTGAGAGGAGACAAAAAAGAGGTAGAAAGGGAGGAAATAATGCTTCCCTTACTTGGCAGGTTCTGTGAGGGGGGTCAAATGAGATAATTAGCAATCACCTGGGAAAATTGGTGGGGTTTTTTTGTTTGTTTGGTTGGTTGTTGTTTTTTGTGGTTTTTTTTTTTGACAGAGAGAGAGATCACAGGTAGGCAGAAAGGTAGGCAGAGAGAGAGAGGAGGAAGCAAGCTCCCCGCCGAGCAGAGAGCCCAATGCGGGCCTAGATCCCAGGACCCCAAGATCACGACCTGAGGCAAAGGCAGAGGCTTCAACCCACTGAGCCACCCAGGTGCCCGGTTTTGTTGTTTTTTTTTAAGATTTTATTTATTTATTTGACAGAGAGAGAATGGATACAAGCAGAGGGAACTGCTGGGAGAGGGAGAAGGAGGCTCTTGCTGAACAAGGAGCCTGATGTGGGCCTCCATCCCAGGACCCAGGGATCATGACTGGAGCGGAAGCCGACTGAGCCACCCACGTGCCCCTCACCTGGGAAGATTTGTAAGGGTGGGCAAAGTCTGGGAGTTTTGACCACATACATGAAAATCACCATCAAAATCCATCCCTAATACCATATGCTACTTCTTTTGTTTTTGGAGGCGGGTGTCAGTTAAGAGCACAGAGTTTATTTCCCTTCATAAAAATCACAATACCTAATGAGCTCAAATCTGCTGTGAGTCCAGCTTTCTCTTATTCATGTGGTGGTAGGAGGTCTTTTCTCCCCAGCAGGCCCGGAAAAAGTTACCAAAAAGGAGCTCTCTTCTGGGAAGGGACTTAGCTTAGTATGTCTTCAAAGCTAGTTCATCAGAGATGTCAGGGCAGGCCTGGAAAAGGACCAAAAAAGCTCAGTGAAGAACATTTCGGGGATACCTAGACCTGGACAGGTTCTCCCTTGACCTGCCTCTGGAAATCGCAAGACACCTTCTGTCTCTGGCACACATGGGGATATGGTCATATATTGCCTTAAGGATGCAGTCATGCTGTTTTTAATTTCTCTGCTTCTACTGATCTGAGCTTCCATTTGCAACAAGCTCATAGTGTTGTGAGAAGTAAACTAATACATAAATGTAGAAAGTGATTGGAGCCACGCTTGGCACACAGTATATACCATATATGGATTTGCATGTTGTTGTTACTGTTTTTGGCTATGATTACATCATTCATAATCCATAGAAATTGTTGTGTAATATTGCCAATGATGAATTCAGGTTGTTTTTAATGCAAGTTTCTTTTTCTTTCTTTCTTTTTTTAAAGATCTTATTTATTTATTTATTTGAGAGAGAGAGAAAAGCAGGTGGAGGCACAGGGGGAGAGGGAGAAGCAGGATCCCCGCTGAGCAGGGAGCCCCTTTCCTGGCTCCATCCCCGCACCCTGAGTACATGACCTGAGCTGAAGGCAGACGCCTAACTGACTGAAACATCCAGGTACCCCTTTTCTTGGGGATTTTATTTTTAAGTCACTTCTACTACCCAACATGGAGCTCAAATTTACAATCCCAAGATCAAGAGTCACGTGTCCTACTGATAGCCCGGGAGGCACCCCTTAAATTTCTCTCTCTCTTTTTTTTTTTAAAGATTTTATTTATTTGACAGAGAGAAACACAGCCAGAGAGGGAACACAAGCAGGGGGAGTGAGAGAGGGAGAAGCAGGCCTCCCGCCGAGTAGGGAGCCTGATGCGGGCTCGATCCCAGGTCTCCAGGATCATGACCTGAGCCTAAGGCAGTCGCTTAACCAAATGAGCCACCCAGGCGCCCCTAATGTTCTAAACAAACAAAAATCCTTCCACAGAATCCATTTCATCTAAAAGTGGCTGGGCTTGCATAGTCCTCATTCCAGTAGACATGTGTCTTGTCCTGGTTTTGACCCCTAATTCATCGGGAGGCTTAGACCAGAATAGCCCTCTGCTCAGAGGCTCTTGGCCTTTTGGCAGAAGTGAGCCATGCCAGCTGCCGCTCGCCCCGTGGCCCAGGAGTGTGCAGAGAGGATCATGGGTGCCTCGGTGCGATCCAGTAGGGGCGATTAAGGACCCGACTCTATTGAGCCCCCAGTTATCTCCCGAAGATGCCCACTCGCCACGTGAGAGCTGAGACCCTGGCTTCTAGCTCCAGTGCCTGGCTGTGGTAAGAGTAAAATATACAGGGGCGCCTGGGTGGCTCAGTTGGTTAAGCGACTGCCTTCGGCTCAGGTCATGATCCCGGAGACCCGGGCTGCCTGCTCGGTGGGAAGCCTGCTTCTCCCTCTCTCACTCCCCCTGCTTGTGTTCCCTCTCTGGCTGTGTTTCTCTCTGTCAAATAATAAATAAAATCTTTAAAAAA
>PITA01012261.1:8076-63026 GCA_004023965.1 Spilogale gracilis
TTTCTACCTGAGCCTACCCCGCGGAGCCCTTCCCTGCCCCCTGGCCCACCCTCAGCCCTGGAGAATACCCTCGGCCTCCAAGATTCTCTGTGCCCAAGATGCCCTAAGCCCTTGCCTTTTGTGCGATACTTCTCAGTAAAATGGAACATTTAGGGAAGGCTGACTTCATGCCAGAATTGGTTCAAGCAGCCTTTTATCCTCAAGACAATCCTATTTTGCTTTTAAATTAACGAATGCTTATGTAAGACCTCTTGAGCAAGCAGTGTCCTAAGCGCTTTATAAGTACGGATTCATAACAACCTTGTGAGTGGCTGCCATTAAAATCCCCATTTTACAGGTAAGGAAACTGAGGCCCAGAGGAGGAAAAGGTTGCCAAGGTTATGCAGCTGTGGATGAATGATAGAGCTGGGCTGCCAAGTCAGGCAGTCTCACTACGGACTTCATGCTTTTAACTCCTATCCTAGGAAGAAGCCACTCTTGCTATTCTTATTTTGCAGATGGGGAAACTGAGGCACTTTTTTTTTTTTTAAGTAACTTGCCTAAGGTCCTAGAGCCTAGTCGGCAGGGCCAGGGATTCAACACACTTCCTGTGGGTTTTTTTTTTTTTTTAAGATTTATTTGAGAGAGAGAGCATGAGCAGGGCTCCATCCCAGGACCCTGAGATTCCAACCTGAGCCGAAGGCAGATGCTTAACTGATTGAGCCACTCAGGCACTCCTGTCTGTGAGCTGTCATTACACCATGTTTCCAGCACATTCGGTGTGGACATTTAGAGCATCAGAGAGCATTCCCACCCAACACTGTTTCCTGGTTCTCCGGCCTTTACTTGATGAGCGAGGACCGAGCCTTGCAGATGGTGCTGAGGCCCAGCGGGCTGAGCAGGGCGTTGGAGAGGCTTGTTTGAGAGCCAGCAAGCCGAAGCCCGGGAGGGAGGAGTCAGTTGCTGGACTTCACCGTGCTCTGAGGAATTCCAGGTTCAAAATGCTAGCCTGAGGCCAACTTTGTGGTTCTCTCTCTGGTGTATGGGTAGGAGATGCCCTAAACCTGGCTTTTCTTCAGACTCCAAATGCCTGTCTAATTACAGGAAACAGAACCCCTCCCGCTGTTAGCCAATGATTTCAACATCTCTTGGAGGAATTCTCCATGGATCTGAAGTTTGAAGCCTTGCATTCTAACGAATTTGGCTGGGATTTTCACCTTTGGCTCTCCTCGCCTTCTCCCCGGGCCACTATTTCATCATCGTGCTTTGGGGATGGCACTTCCTCTTGAGTGTCTGTCTTTCTGTGAACATACATGGAGCTGAGACAAAGCGGAGCCTCTCTGTGCACCTGGGCCCCCTCCAGCTCTGCATCTCAGGAGCTTGGCAAGGCAGCCTTAGTGGGAGTTGCCTTGGGGCTCCCGCAACAAAGTTGGGAGAAGGCTTGAGAGGGGGTACCAGAGCTTAGATACGGACGTGGCCATTTAATCATGTTCTTGTTAAATTGTCAGTAACTTCTTTGTACAGCTGGTTGGTCTGGTCTCTCGTGTCTTACTCAGTTCCCGATTTGGGTCTTGGAAGGCGGCCATTTATCTGAAACAGAGAAGACGGCGTAGCCGAGTGAAAAGAGCTTTGTTTCTTACCCCCTTAAATAAGTAAGCAAAGAAAATGAAAATACCAGCATCGGCTGGGGTGACATCCCGGCGTCTTGCTGGTGGCGGCCTGAAGGGGTGACGCTTTTGCGGTCATCTGTATTAAGAACCCCAGGCCATCCCAGCTCTAGGACCTTCTCCTGGAAGAGGGGAGAGGTTTTTATGTGAATGTGCTCCCGAGAACATTATGTAACACAAGAAAACTGGCAGCAGTCCCCAGGGTCAGCAGAAGGACTGGTTCAGAAAGTTATAGGACATGCCTCCCAAAACAGCTCTTAGAAAAAATGGAATTATGAAGACTGTAAGGACATGGTATTAAGGAAAAAGTAAGTGTGCCCTGTTGTTACCCCCTTATAAAATAGATGCAAAAGACAGACCTGGAAGATGACGGAGAAAAAGATTCATGGTTACAATTAGGATGGTGGGGTTATAGGTAGTATTTTCTCTGTATATATGTATATATATATTCGTAATTAATATTATTATATCATTTATAACATATCACATATCATAATAATATACATTCTATACATAAATATATATATAAAGTAAAGGCAGCAGTATAGGTTTTGGCTTCAGACCCAGGAATTATTCTGGTGTTGTTCATCTCATGGATCTTTTAGCAACTCTTGAAACTTCCCTGGGACTCAGATTTCCTCATCAGTAAAAAGACAGAACAATTTCTTTTTTTTTTTTTTTTTTTAAAGATTTTATTTATTTGACAGAGAGAAACACAGCGAGAGAGGGAACACAAACAGGGGGAGTGAGAGAGGGAGAAGCAGGCTTCCCGCCGATCAGGGAGCCCAATGTGGGGCTCGATCCCGCGTCTCCGGGATCATGACCTGAGCCGAAGGCAGTCGCTCAACCAACTGAGCCACCCAGGCGCCCATGACAGAACAATTTCTAAGCATCCTGGATCTGAACCTGATTCTTGCCACTCTTACCTCCTTGTGGAGAATCTGCCAGGCTTGCCTCTGTCGGTAAAACACACACCCAGGCACTCGGAGCCTCACTGTGCACCAACAGCTGAAGGCCTCTGAACATTCTCGATGGTTATCAGTGCACCTACGATTCATGCTTCGGTGGAACATTCCCCATGGGCACTATGCAGCCCAGGCACGTCCTTTCTTTTCTCTTTTTCTTTTCTTTTCTTTTTTTTTAAGATTTTATTTATTTATTTGAAGAGACACACAGCTAGAGAGGGAACACAAGCAGGGGGAGTGAGAGAGGGAGAAGCAGGCTTCCCGCCGAGCAGGGAGCCCGATGTGGGACTCGATCCCGGGTCTCCAGGATCACGACCTGAGCTGAAGGTAGGCGCTTAACGACTGAGACACCCCGGCTCCCTTCAGGCACATCCTTTCTGAATGAAGTTAGAGCAGACTACCAGAGGCTGGTTTTGAAGTAAACCCTTCCTGGGGAAGTAGCTTTCTTCTCCCCTCTGCAAGCCCCCTGGTTCCTGCCGGGCCCTCCCTGGGAAGGCTGCACCCATGCTGCCCACAGATGCGCTCTCAGACCTTCCCAGTCTTGCCACGTCTGCTCCTGCTAAGTCAGGGGGAGGATTTCTGCCCATGGTGTGGCTTGTCACTCTGAAAGGATTTACACGTTATAAATGAGCCTTCATCGCCACACGCAGATTTCATTAGCCGGGCCTTTGATCTTGTGGGCCATATGCTTGCTAGGCCCATGTGCAGCCTACACCAAGCTGCAAAAAAAAGGGTTTTACGAGGTGTGGACATTTTGACAAGCTTTTTATCTGACATCCCAAATTGACTGTCACCGGCTCACATGGGCCATTCCTCCGTCTGCCCACTCGGCTGAGGTCACTAGCTGCGCACCTGAGTGAGCCTGCAGGTGTTTTCGATGAGAGAAATCAGCCTAGGGTTGAAGAGTGGAGGTGAGTGGTGCTCCTAGAAACGCCAAGAAGGTGGCGGGTCTTCGTGAAGGCCGTCAAGCAGGGGAAGGGGGTGTGGACTCCAGCTCTGTGAGTTCATGTCCCCTTGACTGCAGGCAAGCCTCCCGGCCACGGTTCGTTGGTGACGCCACCGTCGGGAACGCGTCTGCCTCCCTCGTGTAAGCGTCCGGTGGGGCGAGGCCTGTGCTAGGACACTGTGGGTCGCTGAAGGGCTGTAGCCCCGGGAAGGTGATACTCTTGCCGTCAAATCAATGCGGACAGTGGTATCAAGTCATAGCCTGGGTTTGTTGTCCCATTCCCGTTGAAAATTGCTCCTGGAAGGGTGGCTGTACTTCTCTAATGTGGGGGCCTCAGGTTATGCCCGTATGACATTGTGAAAATGGTGGAAAGCTCAGGTTGCCTTTCTAGGATCGTCTTTAGAATCAAAAGTAATGCTGACTTTGGAAGCTGGGCCTTCTCTGCCCTGCCCCCACCTCTCCTTTCCTACATCGGACCCCAGCTCTAGCTTCTGAACCCCCAGAGTCATCTTCCAGCAGCTGGAAGAAATGGCATTTTCATTCTGGTGGGCGCAGGTCACGGGAAGGGAAGTGGGTGGGCAGGAGGCTTGGACTGCAGGGGGGATATTCCTGGTGCCCACCCCGAGCTTCTAGGTGGGTGGCTCCCTTCACGTGGCAGGAGCCAGCCCTGACGGATGCTGTAGCGTGTGGGGCCCCTGCTTCCAGCTGCGGGTCCCGGGATCTGGTCCCCATGGCTGTCACCTGTCGAATGCTGACCCCACGACATGCTGCGGAAGACTGCAGGAAGCAGAGAAAGGAGGAAGGAGATCACGAGGGAGGAAAGAGAGGACATGGCCGGGGACAAGGAGAGCAGAAAACAGACAAGACCAAGTAATAAGGGGGCGCCGTGAGGGCCAGGTGGAGGGAAGGGCCTGCAGTTCTGCTGTTCAGATCCCCGGCTTGGGACCTTCTGAATAAATGTCAGACATGTGAGTGGAATTTAATGAAGTCAGAGCTTCTGGGGCCACTGGCACTGAAAACACTGGGGGCCAAAGAGGGGCCAAGGGCCAGCTATTCAGAGAAGCACAGGTAGGCATGCGGAGTGCTGCCCAGAAGCTGGGGCCGGCGTGGGCCGCAGGGTGCCCCGGGCTGTCAGGCCAAGCCTGCGGAGGGCGGTGGTCCCCAGGGGAGGGGGGGAATCGAGAGCTGGTGCGGGTGGTGTCGGTGAATGGGAGGTGACAAAGTGGGACATCAACAGCCCTCTCTGCAGCACGTGGTGGGAAGGGTCGGGTGGGGGGATGTGTGGTACAAAATCATGTCTTCCCATGCACTTCTGAATGTCCTTTCTTTGTTCCCAAACTAGATTTTCAATATTTTAAGGGTATGGTTTATATCTTCTACCTCTTTGTTTTCCTCCGAAGCTGACTGATCATGAGATCACGTCAGATGTTGTTTGCTTGTTTTATAAATACATTTTACTGGATCTCTCTTCAGCTCTTATTCCCTCCAGATTTTGGCTTAATGCTTCTAGCAGTGATCACTGGATGCTGAACAGTTACTCCTGGCTCAGCTTGCTCGGAATGACTGTACTTGTTTAGCGTTAGCAGCAGATTCCATTAAAGAAAGTTTGGCAGAGAGAGAAATATGGGATTACCCAGGTGCCTCCAGGGTCGAGCAGTTAGGAGCCCGAGTTAATATCCCTGCACTTGTTAGGCTAATTATACAGTTTTCTGTTTATTGAGTTAATTGAGCTACATGCTGTAGTTATAAAATATAAAGGGATAAGGCTCCATTTCACTTCTCAGTGACTCCCCCCTCCCCCTCTCTGAAGAGCAGAGGCTCGGGAGTCACACTTCCTGGGCTCACATTCCACCTGTGCCAGTGAGCAGTTCTCCCGGCCGTGGCCACATCATTGCCCACCTTCCAGAGTTCTCCCAGGGGCCTCGCTTGGCCGTGGCACGGCGGGTATCAACGTTGCAAATCTTTTCTATGCATCTCTGCATTTGAAGTAATACGAGGGGGTCCCTTGACCCTACTGACCTCAGCTTCTCCTCTCCAGCTGAAAACTGGGGCCCACATTGCCTCCAGCCTCAGAGGGCCCATGGCAGGGTGAAGTGAGATGACCCCCGAAAGATGCGTGAGATTGCACCAGACATAGGAAGTGTTCGATAAGGATAATGTTGACTGTTCCTCCCGCTTTGAAGTGTGTGAATTATACTTCTGTTGAGGGTGATCACTGTGGTGGGCCCCCCTTGCCAGCATTCAGGGGGGCTGGGATTTAACAATCAGCTGCAGTGAGTCGATCCGGCGGACGGGCAGGAAAGCTGTGTGCTCCGAGACAGCTTTCCCAGGGAGCGCTACGGATCCATGGATCGGAGTGTTCAGTCATCGAGCCCCGTTCTCCACTTATTGAGCGTCTTCTGTCTGCTAGTCCTGCTTGGTGCTCTGGGGGGACCCAGGGATGAGGATGTGCTCATATCGGAAGAGCACTTTGTCGTTAACTAACACTGCCTTACTGAGCACTCACAAAGGTGCTGTGAGATGTGCTACTGTCACCAGTTTGTAGAGGAGCAAGTGAGGCACGAGCATTCTAGGAAGGTCCAGCTCTTTGGAAAATGCTTCTTGGCATTGCTGGAGAAGCAGTATGTCTGTGCAAGGCAGGAAGGTAGCCCAGTTAAGCATGTGCTTTGGAGGCACCTGAAATACTTCTCGAAAGGGTTTATGTGGGACAGTTTTTCTTACAAAGGAGTGTAACGGTCTCTGTCCTGGTGGTTCTTGAGGGCAGCTCTGTGGCCGGCATCCTTCTAGGGAGTTCCCATGCCAACTTGTGTCCACCTTGCCGGAACCCTGTGGATTAGGTACTAGTGTTAGCTACATTTCCCCCACTACCGCTCCTCCGGGTACCCCTGATGTTCCCAAGGGCAGGTGCTTTCGCTTCCCCTTTTACTTTTTTCCAGAACAGAACCATGTTACTCATTTTTTTCTTTCTTTTTTTTTTTTTAAAGATTTTATTTATATATTTAACAGAGAGAAACACAGCCAGAGAGGGAACACAAGCAGGGGGAGTGAGAGAGGGAGAAGCAGGCTTCCCGCCGAGCAGGAAGCCCGATGCAGGGCTCAATCCTGGGACTCCAGGATCATGACCTGAGCTGAAGGCAGCTGCTCAACCAACTGAGCCACCCAGGCGCCCCAGAACCATGTTATTCTAACTGGCAGGTGGGGAGGCTCCCGAATTTTCTTGTCTGTCCACCACCAAAAGCCATTCTCTGTTGAATAGGTCACCCAACATTTTGCTGAGTAGGTGGCCGCTTATTTCCCCACGACTGAGCCATCGTCTCCCTGATGGTTTGCTTTTAAGCGTGCTGACTGCATCTGGAACAAGAATGGGAGAGGGCGACGCACAGACAGCTCAGTGCAGGGGCTGGAGAACGAGGCAGCCGCCATCCTGGAATGGGAGGCAGGGGGTGGACAATTCTGATAGTGCCGCGGGGAGTAGGGGGTGCTTCGTGTACTAAATGGAATTTCTAGAACTTCTGCCCTCCATGCAACCGTGTGTGAGGCTTCAGAGAGGCTGGGGCCAGAGGGGGACCCAGCATGTGTCCCCCTCTTTCTCTGGCTCCACCTGCTTCTCCCCACAGACTTTTGGGATGGGGTTCCAGTGCAGCCACTCCAGTTCCCAAACAGAGACTGTGGGGATGACTTTTCTGGCGCCTCTGTGTTCAGTAACGCTGGGCCCCTTGAGAGCTTGTCACAGACACCAACTGCTGGCCTTTTAAACACTTGGGGTCTTGGGTTGTGTGAAGGCAGTCATCCTGGTTGTGATGTCGTGTTAACGTGAAGCACGATGTTCCTCTGGGGGCACTGGATGGAGGGTCCGAGAATCTCTTACAACTGCCTGCGAACCTGTAGTTTCCTTGAAGTTAAATGTTAAAAACATAGGGTCTTCTACATCCTGCAAAGTCCAGAGGAGTTCTGTATTGGAATTTTCAGGGAGGAGCTTATTTATTTTGTGTCCAGCACCTTGCCAATATCCTATAAATATAGAAATAGGGTACTACGAGCACGCAGGGCCATCAGGAGGAACGGAGGGTTGATGCTTGCTCCAGGGTGGAATGGGCCATGAGGACATGATGCCAGGGAAAGAGCACGTGCTGTGTGATGCTTTTGACGTGAATGTCCACATGGGCAAATTCATAGTGACGGAGGGCAAATTTGTGATTGCCTGGGGCTGGGAGCAGCAGGCTTAGGAGAGATGGGAGGGATTGCAGATGGGTCTGGGGTTTCTTTTTTGGGTGATGTTCCACAATTAGATTGTGGACGATGGTTGCACAACTCTCTGACTCACCTAAAAACCATTGACGCGTACAGTTTAAATGGGCAGACCTGTGGTATGTGAATTCCATGTCAACAATGTCAGCACAGCTGTTAAAACATTGGAGGTCTTTGGACAGTTTTAAGAGAAGTGATGGCAGGCTTTTGGAAGTAGCCGGTGTCGTCTAGAGGCCAGCACCTCCAGACCCTGGCTGTGACCCCTCGATTCAGGCCAGCATTCCCGGGGCATGTTCTTGGCTCCCTCCTAGACCAGGCTTACCGGCCTACCACCAAAACCGCAGCATGTTTTCGAGGGTTCATCCCGGGGAAATGAAAACTCAGTATGTGCCAGACGTTTTGCCAGGTGCTTTCATACAGGCTTTCTTAAACCTCCAGCAGCCCTCCTGGTGGGTAGTTTTAGGCCCACGTTTTACGCATGAAGAAATGGAGTTCCCGAAGAGTCGATGCGGCCGGGCAGAGCCAAAGCCGGACTGGCTTGCTGACTCCTCGGGCTCATTCTTTTCCCTTCCTGGTGGAAGGCTGGGTTGGGGAGCTTTCTCTCACCTCTTACATGAGGGGAAAAAATGAGTGGCAAGGCCGGAACCAGGCTCTGGCAGGGATGGATAGCTTGGGAAATCCTCCAGGGGGAAGGCCTGCGAACTCTGGACACGTCCTTGTAGGCTCTCGTCTTCAGTGGGGAATCTCTGCTCCCTCCGGAAGCGAGGATGACATTCTGCCCTGTTCCCTGGAGCGGGTGTTTTCCCCGGAGAGAGCTCCTATGGGAAGAGAACTGTGGGAAAACACGAGGAGGCTTTTCGTGGCCACGGTACTTGAGCATCGTTAGTTCTTAGCGGAAGCATGTGGATTTCCCCGGAGCCCTCAGCTTTGACTGTGTCCTGAGTTTGCGTGAGTTTGTCTCTCTAGGTGCTGGTTTTGGACCCGGAGGGAAGCCATCGTATCACAGCCCCAGGGAACCTGATGTGTTTTGTAAATGATAATGCTGGTGGGTGGTGCAACGGGACCCCCCCCCAACATGGGCAGGAGCGAATTCAGGTGGTAGGAGAAGGAAGTGGGAAGAGATCTACACTCAGTGATGTTCAGAGCGGCCCAAGGCACACATATCCGCTCTAAGAGATGATCACAAATGCAAGTTTTCAGGTTCCAGCCCAGACGTACAGAATCTGAAACTCTGGAGGTGATATCCAGGAACCTGTGTTTTCATAAGCTCTTAAGAGAATTCTTAAACACACTCAAGTTTGAGTAGCTTAGCACCAGACGACCTTGCCTATACTTGAGGTTGAGCATGAAAATCTGGCCGAGTTCCTGGGAGAGCACCTCCTTCTGTGCCCCACTGGGAGGAATGCGAACTGCAAGGCAGCATTCATTCATCTATTGAAAATGTCTGTCGAGCACCTCCTCTGTTCAGGCACCTAGTCCCTGTGGTGGTGGAGTTTATGTCCTGGTGGGGGAGTCAGATAGCAAATGCAGGGGGCGGCAGGGTGGGGACAGGGGCAGAAATTAGTGCAGAGAGGGATGTGGCCCTGGGAGAGTGAGGACGAGGCGGGGATGCCCGAGTAAGGAGCCAGGGGAATGGGTTTCCAGAGAGAGAGGGAACTGCCGGTGTACAAGCCTGGAGGCGGGGAGGAGTCAGGCAGGTGAAGGAATTAAAACAGCTGGGGCTGGTGGTGAGCAGGGCTAGGGGTGGGGAGTACGATGGTGAGATGAGGTCTGATCCATAGGACCCAGGGAGGGCATTTGAACTTGGACTCTCAAGGTGGTGGACAGCTACTGAAGGATTCATTAGCGGAGTGATGGGATCTGGGGAAAGACTGTCCATCTTGCTGCTTATGCAGGCTGGTGTGGTGGGACAGGCGATGAATCCAGGGACATGACTAGGGAGACTCAGTGATGGACACAAAGTCATATTTTCTTCTCCCCTGCATCTTTCTCTTCCTCTCCCCCCCCCCCACTGCCTACTTCCCCCTTCTTTTTCCGGCATGGGTTGTGGGGGACACAATTTAAGAAAATTGGAATTGTTTTGTCCGGGTATCTATGTTAGCATTGTACGCATGGAACTGACTCGCATCCCAAGTGCAGGTCCTTGCTGCTGTCATTAGATAAGACCATATGTGTTACAATGCCAGTGGTGCGTGGGCCCATTTAATTACTTAATTACTTAATACTATCGCTTATTAAAAAAGAGCATTTCATCAAAAGAAAATTCAGCTTAAAGGTCCACATTTTTAAGACCTATAAAACCAAGCTCAGGTGATTACCATTTATCAGGAGCTGCAAGATTTGATCCGTTTCAGAAATTCGAGCTCACTACCATTGCCTGGGTTGGCATTTTCTTAGCGGAGAACTGCTTACCTGTGTGTAGACAATCTAATATTTTATTTAGAGGAATGATTCATTGCTTTAGATGTCTAGAGTCCTGGGTTTTATATTCTTTGTTGTCTTAGTTTGGTTTGACCTTGGACAAGGCTTTTCGCTTCATATTTTAGTGTCTCTGTGCAGAGGATGGGGAGCAATTGTTCTGGTAAGTGGCTCGTCATCAGGGTGACAGGGTAACTGAGATTTAGAGATACAGTACCTCTGCAAAGGCCCTGCGGCAGCGGGGAGCAGGAACTGAAAGGTAGCCCGTGTGGTTGGAGAGCAGAGTGTAAGGTGGAGATAATCCAAGGTAATGTTGCAGAGGTGGGCAAGGGCCAAGCTGGGCAGAATCTTGTGGCCCTTGTTGGGGACTCAGATTGTTATCTTAAGAGCAAGGGGAGACTTTTGGAGGATTTCAACAGGCTAATGACAAAAGATGAATAAATACGCTGTTTCATCCGGCCCTCCTAAGAAATGTGTGTAGCTGTTCATATCCCCATTTGAAACTACTCCAGAAACTTAGGGTGGTGGAGAGTAAGCCGCTTACCCCTTACCCCAGGGCACGTTTCTGGTAGACGTTGGAGCCAGGAGACCAACTCAGGTCAGCGGGAGTCCAAAGCCCCCTGTCCTCCATCTCAGCCTAACTCAATACCAATATAACAATAACTACCGTTTTAAAAGACGCGTTGAGCTCTTAAGACGAAAGATCTCCCTTAAATTACAAAGTGGTATTATGCGGCGGAAATATGAGCGGTGTGGAGAGATTGGATATCCCGGGAACCTTCAGAAGCCCCAGTCTGTATGGCTGTGGTCCAGCATCTTCAAGTTCCTTACCGTCTGGTGGAGGACTGGTGGAGGACGTCTCACTGGCACCAATCAACACACGAAAGGGCTGGCAGCTCCGGCCGCCATCTGACACCGCCATTGTCCACAAGGACTTATTGTCCATGCAGTGAGCCCAAGTGTGTGCTTTCAAGGGCCTTTGAGCTGGGCGATCAGATCTGTGGGCAGGGCAGGCGTGGTTTCACCGGAGTCACCACGCCATGCCAAGTTTCTCCTTTCTGCTTTCTCCCTCTTGGGGAGTCTGCTGGTTTCAGGGGATTCTTAGAAGCTGGTTATAGAGATCACCATCTCGATTTGGAACCCAAGGAGCCTTGTTCGAAGTTGCTTGGGAAAAGAGATGCTGACGCCTGGCCCTTGGGGGACTTCTGTCGGTGACAACCCATGTCTCCTCTTTTCTAGTTGACCATGTCGTGCCCGAGCCGGGGACCAGCCTGCTAGCCGCCTTCGACCAGTGGAGGGAGTGGGCCGACAGCAAGTCCTGCTGTGACTACTCTCTGCACGTGGATATCACTGAGTGGCATAAGGGCATCCAGGAGGAGATGGAGGCCCTGGTGAAGGACCACGGTAGGTCGCGCTGAGCAGAGGGCTCTGGGGATAGTCTCCCTTCGGCGCCCGCGCCGGCACAGCTTTGTGAAGCCACGCTCTGAATCGCCCTGAGGGGTGCCCTCTGTACCTCACCTCTGCCCGGAGAGAGGGTTGGGCTGCAGCTGGGGCCCGTTGGAGGTGACCGCCCCCAGTGCAGCAGCAGAAGCTTCTGTGGACGTGAGAACCTGAGCCTCACCCGGGGGACTCGTTCTTATGGGACAGCTGCTCACGGCTTACCGGCTCGAGTGCAGCCGGGTTGCAGAGTTGAGGCCGAGAGTGCCTATCCCAGTGAGGATTCTGGGCCATCACTGTGGGGGGCGGGGGTCCAGGATGCTGAGTGGGGACTCAGGCAAACTGTACAAACCGATAAGAACCAGGGTAGATTTGAGGGTGAGAAGGTTCTGGGACAACCCGAAGAGTCCTTTCTTTCATTTTTTTTTTTTTTTTAAGATTTATTTATTTATTTTAGAGGGAGCGAGAGTGGCAGGGGAGGGGCAGAGGGAGAGAGGAATCTCAAGCGGGCTCCCCACTGAGTTCAGAGCCGGATGCACGGCTCCATCTCATGACTGAGATAATGACCTGAGCCAAAACCAAGACTCAGACACTTAAGAAGCTGAGCCACCCGGGTGCCCTGGGTTCTATTTTATTCCATAGGACTATTTTAGGGAGTAGGATTCCAGAGGTTGGGTCCTGGAAGATTTGTGGGGAGTCTGGAGGAATCTGGGCTACCTCAAGGTGCCTCTGGGACCACCAGAACCTTGGAGTTGATGTGGTATCACCAAGTCCCATCATCATCTGGGGTTCTCTTGAGCTCGGCTATAGACTAGACTCCTGGGGTAACATATTAACCTAAATGGATCTTAGCTGTCGGGGAAGCACCTATCGCTTTCAGGTTCCAAGACTTCTAAGCTCAGAAGTACCACGAGCTATGAGTAAAACAGCAGGAGGGAAATCTTTAGGCACGGGTATGGTAGATATCCATAGATACGGCAGAAAATGTCCAGAATGGAAGTCTGGAGTCTTACAACCTTGGGGAATTACTTAAATTTTATGAGTTTCAATTAAAAAAAAAATTTCTCCCAGGAGGGTACTGGACAAAATAGTCTAAGATTCTTTCTGGTTCGAAGGTCCCACCTAAAAGAAAATAGGTAACCCCTGACCTTTCTTATTTTTGAGAGTACGGAGGCTCAAGGGGGTTTAATTTTCCATACTGAAAGTGACTTGACTTCAGATCTGCCGGGAGGGTTACCATAGCAACTGTTGCCTGGCAGGAGAGAAAGGCTGGGGCGTCCCGAGCTGCTGACCCCAGTTAGCAGCCAGCACCCCCCAGGTGGCTGGAGTTGAGCCCTAAGACTAGAATGTCATCAGTGCAGTTTTTTATCTTCGTGATGGATGTGGGGCAGGGATATTTGGTCTGGTGCCTCGGTTGACAAGGACTCTGAAATGCCAGGGTAAGAATTGCGACATCGGCTTGTTGGACCCTTTCTTACTTAAAAAAGTTTCTTAAAGATCATCTTGGAGTGCGGTCTGTTTACCAAAGAAAAGACATTTGTTATAGATCTTCGTCCACCAAATCTTCTAATTCGTGTTCTCCTTGAACAGTTGAGGGCAACTTTTGTTTTTATTTTTTAAGTTTTTAAATTGTGGTAAAATACAGCGTATCATAAAATCTACCATCAGAGTCATTTTTAGATGTGCGGTTCAGTCTCACCGAGCACGTCCACATTGTGGTGCAGTCATTACCTATCTGTCCCCAGAACTTTTAATCTTTCCCAACTGGAAGCCCCCCACCCACGCATCCCTCCCTCCTGTAGCCCCAGTAACCCTTCTCCCTGTAAGTTTGACATATCAATGGAATCCTACATATCTGTCCTTTAGTGACTGGCATATTTTCCTTAGCATCATGTCCTCAGGGTTCATCTATGCGACAGATTTCCTTCCTGCTTAGGCTGAATAATATTCGGTTGTATGGCTGAAGGACATTTCGTATACCCATCCCTTTGGCTACGTGAGTAGCAGTGCTGTGTATTTATGGGAGTTCGATATGGGCAGCTTCCAATTTCAATAAACTTAGAGAAGAATTGTCAGGATACTAAAAACAGCTTTTGTACCCTATTCCCAGATTCTTATTTATTTATTTTCTTAACCAATTGTTTATATTTTTACCTTATTTGCTTTATCCTTATTCCTCTGTTCTCTGTGTTTCTCTCCTGTCCTTCCTCTCTGACTCTATACACATATGCATTGTAGCATAGCTTTCTTATTTGCTTCCAGATTATTTGGTTTATTTATTAAAGTCACGTTTCTGCCTCTGTTTTGTCCGTCCACTAGGGGTAAATTCCTTCCTCGTGTACATGGCTTTCAAGGATCGCTTCCAGCTAACTGATTGCCAGGTAAGCAGAGTTGGCTTTCTGACCAAGCTCACTGGCGTTTGGTACATTGGGGCCAATGCTGTTGTCTTGGAAGCTGCCTCCAGCGTGTGTATGTCCTATAGCTTCGTGGGAAATGGCGGGCGGGGGGGGGCCCTGGCCTAATTTTACCTGTAGGGAGGGTATGACCCCAGTGTCCTGGCCCCCCCAGGACTGGCGTCCCGCCGGGTTCGGGAGTCAGCCTCGGAGCTCCCTGTGGGGGACAGCATGGCCCAGAGGTGTCCTCCATGAGCCTCCCCTACTCCCTGCCCTTCACGTCATGCTGCCTCTTGAGTCCTGAGTGGTCCTGCTCTGCCACCAGTGGCAGAGGCCTTGACCTTGGGGCTTGTCGAGAGCTGGCTGTCGAGGAGCAGCCGGGGGCTTTGTTTCTGACCCCTGTGACCGGCAGGGGCCTGGCTGTGCCTGTCAATGGGGAGGTGGACATCCGTGTCTCTGCTCCTCCCTTCAGATCTACGAAGTCCTGAGCGTGATCCGGGATATCGGCGCAGTCGCCCAGGTCCACGCAGAGAACGGTGACATCATTGCAGAGGCACGGTGGTTTCCTCCTCGTGGCGTCCTTGTGACCTGCAGGGCGAGAGGCGGGCTCGGGGGAGGGGAGGAGCGCTGCAGCTCAGCCGCAAGGAGGAAAAGCAGGGTGACCCGATGCCACCGACCTGGGCCCGGGCTGGGAGTCCTACCGGCCGCGCGGATGTCGGTGATGCATGCCTCCCTGTGTTGTGCGGGACACTCTGTCGGTTCCCTTTGCACAGCGGAGCCATTTCCCTCGGTGCTCGCACGCAGTTGCCTCCAGGGTGGGTGGGGTGGGCGACCCCGCTAGACATTTGACACTGTGGCCCAGGGCTGGGCACACATGGGCTTTCAGCATCCCAGGGCAAGAGCGGAGCACACGTGGGAGCCGAGGCAGGACTGGGGACAGGGTAGTGAGCCCTTCTGTTCCCAAGGTCCTGGGATGAGGGCTTGAGCGGTCAGCAAGGTTGGCCTAAGTGATTTTGGGCTCGGAGATCTCCAGCCATCAGACCCATGTGCCGTCCAGCTCTCCCTGATGGCCTGGCTTTCTTTCACCCTTGCAGGAACAGCAGAGGATCCTGGATCTGGGCATCACGGGCCCCGAGGGACATGTGCTGAGCCGGCCCGAGGAGGTGAACATCGATCGGATGGGACACGTGACTCAGTGTCCCTTGGGGGCTGCCACATAGAGCCCACTTCCCATCGAGACGGGGGCTTCTCAGGATCTGAAATTGGGCCCTCTGAGAGTCCCAGGTCACCTGCGTGGGTGTCTGCGTCGGCAAAGCCAAGCCCTTGCTGAGCTGTGGCGGAGAGCGTGGGGGCTGTGTAGCCTGGAGGCCGTCCTGCGTGTTGCTGAGTCTCCGGGTCCTTTCTTGGGTAGATGCAAACAGCTCCTTGTCATCCTGCAGCGTGGGTTTCGTGGTTCAGAACGTGGGGCCTCCAGAATCTCACCGTCACCAAGACACAGTCACGGGGATCTAAAGGCTCTTCTAAGTTGTTAAAAGGCATAAGGGGGATTGTGAGTTTTGCCACAGTAAGTCTGCACAGGCCCGGGAGGGATCGTTGAGACAGGAGCACACAGGTTGAGGTCACTGTCTTGGATGGTGAGGCTTGTGAGACGGAGGGCAGGCACTCACCTCTTACATGCTGGTGAGTCTGTTTTTCTAAACTTAGAATCTGTGACGTTTTTGGAAATCGGCCCCTGATGCAAGGCTCCGTGGAGGTCAGACCTTTGAGGACCTGGTGGCTCTCAGTAAAGAGAATGCTGGGGGTCTCATGGAATGAACGGACTTTTCTCCTTACAGGAAAGAAGTGACAGGCAGAGAGGGGGTGGATAAAGTCCTCAAAGAACTGGATGTTGGCTTTAACAGTAGGATTTTTCCTTGTGGGAACAGGTGGAGGGAGGAGTATGGATGGGACGAGTGCCCTCAAAGCACAGAACATGAGAATAGGGAGGTTCCCTCCAGCTCTGAGGCCCAGGGGCCACCTGTTCCCCCCAGGAAGAAAATAGATGTGCAGTGGTTTGGAGACCGAAGGTGCCATCAATAAGCTTGTCCAGGTGGGTGAGAAGGCAGGCTATCCATAGCCTTTTTCCTGAGACTTTGGGAGAGAAGCGAGGCTGGAAAAGAAGAAGGAATGCCAGAAAGAGGCAGAGAAAAGAGAAGGGGGAGGCACTTGGAATGTCCCGCACACACAGAGGATTTGCACTTTCTGTCCTGCCCTTCTTCTTGCACGTGCGCACACACACAGACTGACTGAGAGACAGACACACACACCAGGGCACCTTCGGCTCCGTCTGTGGACCTCAGGACACTTTTCTTCTTGTCAGCTGAAGGACGGGAGCTGTGGCGTTTGCAGTACTGTTCGGTCCCTCTCCAGGCCATCAGCAAGCTCGGGGCTGTCGTGCCTTTCATACCATCCAACCTTCCACGCACACTAGAGAGCCGAAGGGCTGAGCCGGAGTCAGCATGTGGGTGAGGGAGGTTGAAGGTGACAGCTGTCGTCGGGGATGGTGGACAGGGCCTTGGGAGGAGCTCATCGGAGAGGGAGGGCGACAGTCTCAGTAGCTGATGCTCAGAGTACCCGAGGCTGGCTTTGTACACTAGTGTGCACACAGAGCACACATACACAGGCTTGTAAGCGTGCACACGTGCAGTCATGTACCGACATGGTAGTGCTCGCACGCGCATGTTTGCACGCACGCATGCACATTTGCACGCACACACTCCCACACACTCGGGAGCCCCAGCTCACCGTAAAGCCGGCAGGCCCCTGCAGAGTCTCCTCTTACCTTCGTCCAGTTTTCGCAGCCGTGTAGGTCGGAGAGAACATGTTGCCCTCGGGAAGAAAAGCCGGTGCCCCTTACCTTGTTTCACGAGGCTCCTTCTGAGAGCCAGACTCTAGTTGAACTTGTCAGAGCCTTCTCGGGGGCTTGCTTTGCTCTCCTGTCTGTGCCTGCAGACTTGAGCACAGAAGACAAGCCCAGGGCTTACGGGGTGGGCAGAGGCCATCGGAAGAGATTGTTCTTGTTGCTGTGTTGGACACAAAAGTCAAACTCGTGCTTCCAGGCTCGGACACAGGAGGTTACTCTTGTAGCAGTTGTTGTGTGGGAAAATTTCAGGGTCCCCAGCACCGGAGTATTAGCCTTCTTGGGGGCTGGCACATCTGGAGTGCTCCAGGTTGAGGGGCTCTGGGCTGCTGGGGAGCATCCTGTTGTCTCCTTGAAGGCTGTTTTGGGGGCTTCCCGGGGTCACCTGCTTCGTAGCTGATCAGAGGCACCCGCTCCCTGTCAGCCCCGGTAACTGGTGCTTCCCCCGAGCAGCGGGCCTTACGACAGCCCCGTGAGCCACCAGGCATGAGCTGCCGCCTGCTCCCTCAGCTCCTGGTGATGGTTTTTCTGTTCGTCGCTGGGGGTCTGTTGTGTGTTAAATCCCCCGTGGACAGTAAGGAGAAGAGAACAGGAACTTGAGCTGGACATACACTAGCAGGAGCCGCTAATAACCTGCACGCACGTCCTTCCTTCTCGGTGTCGTCACCACACCGTAGTGGTTGACCTAGCTTGAACTACACAAAACGTGCTCCTGGCCCTCCGCGCTCTTCCCTCCAGCCTGCGGTACGACATGGCCCCCAGGGTTCTCCCCAGGCGGGGAGACTGAGAGGGAGACGCCGTCTAGAAGCCTCCTGTCCGTCAGTGCTGCCCGCACATGTGATGACCGGGCCCTGTTGGGACAGCGAGAGGAGCGAAGAAGGGGCTGAGGATGAGCGGGAGGGGAGAGACAGGTGGAAAGGAACTAGGGAGGGAAGAATGTGACGGGGGCTCTGGGCCGAATGACTGCATCTGGGAAGAAAGTTGGGGGCACAGGGATGAGGGTAACCATGATGAGGAACCCTTCCCAGTGAAGGGAACTTCCCAGCTGGGCCTTGTGGGAACTGCGACTGGGGTGTGCAGACAGCTGGGGGGCTGGGAGTGAGAGCGTGTGTTGTGTACAAACCCTCTGTGTGTACAGACACTATTGTGTATTCTGATTCTCCTGTACCGACACTGCTGTGTGTTCTGAGACAAGTGGCTTTCCTCTCTGGAACTTAGGGTGCCCAATCTTAAAAATCAGCAAGGCTGGCTGACCCCTCCAAATCCTTGATAACTCTAATGAGACAAACACAATTTTTTAAAAAAATGTTGAGCTATAATACTACTTTCATAATGTTGCAAGTGGGTGTTATTTAATCCTTTCACTGCGTGTAAGGACACGCACGTGCACACACAGAATGGTAAATGTGGATCCGTTCAGGGTTCTCGGTGGAACCAAGAGACGGGGTCGAAGTGACCTCCCCTTTCCACGAGGCGACCTTGTAGTCAGGCTCGTGCCCTCACCTGGGCACGTGCTGGGCAGGGGAGAGCTCACCTCACGGCAGGTGAGCGTAGCCACACAGGGCCCTGGGATGCCAGTCCTGCAGAGGCAGCCCCCCCCCATTTACTTCCTGATTAGTCTGATTTCACATTCCAGTTTTTGCGGGACAATCCCAGTCCATTCCCATTGCTCCCATGCCGTTGATAATAGTGCCTCTGTTCACTTTCTGAAGTATTGGTGTTGGGCCAATTAATTGGGTAGTCCCTGACACCCCTGGGAATCCACGAAGCTTCTAGAGGAGCCCTTCCCGCGCTTCACCCTGTGACCGCAGACATTCGGGCCATCCCTCCTCCGTGCTGCCTCGGGCCAGAGGCACTTCTGTTGTAACTGGAGTCAAGGAGAGGCAGGGTGGACAGCTCAGCTATTCCAGGAATTAAAAACATTTGGATGTTTAATGAGCTTTTTCAAGAGCCATTTTGTTTGCCTTTGAATTTTGAGACCTCTCTCTTCACATAGTTGATGCCTGAAAAGGCCAACGTGAATGAAGTTGTCTTCGTTTATTAAATTAGATTACCAGTTAATGCGATTACAGAACTTCAGCTCTTGGCCAAGCTCCTGTAGAAACTTGGGTAGCTAAGATAATTCGGTTAGGAGCTCAGCTAGGAGCAGCCCTGCTTTAACCATTAACAAACAATAAAGCAATTTATTTGCTCATAAACATGTTGGGCTGACCGCTGTGTACCAGGCCCTACGCTGGGAACTCTTGGTGGTGGGGCATAGAAGCTACAAAAAATCTGAGTCAAACCCAGCCCCTTGCTGTGAGGAGTTGAAGCCACAGCTTCTGTCAGGATTTGGGGAGGGAGCCAAAAGTCTCATTCTCCCATTTCAGGTGCTCCACAGTTGCCCGTTCTGATGTACATATGTCTCGGGTCTACTTCGATCTCGGTAGTCTCGCCTAGTCAGGTGGTTAGCAGTAACCACTTGGGGTCCTTGGGATAGTATTCATTGAAGCGTCAGGTTTAAAGAACCACTAACTGGAGCAGCCCCCCCATCTCGCCCTGAGGGTCGTCCCAGCCTGTGCAGCCATGGGCGTCTTCCCTGTACTGAAGAGCATGGCTTGCCACAGATCTGCCTGCTCCCTTCCCGGAGCCCTGTGAGGTCGCATTGTTCCTTGGGTCCCATTTGTGGGTGTCGATAGAAGCCCAGCACAAAAATCTCATCCCTAGATGGCTTGACTCAAGACCCTGCAGCTGGAAGGAACGCACTGACTTGGGGGTCAATCCCCTTCCGTGCCTGGTGGTTTTCTCATAGGAACAAGCATTAAAAATCGCCTACAGCTGTTAAGACCCCTATTCCCGGTCCCGTCCCCATAGTTTCTCAACCCGTGGGTCTGGGAAGGGCCTGAGAATCTGCATTTTTTATCAGCTCTGGGCTGGTGGTAATGGTGGCGGTCTGCTGAGCACCTTTCCCTTCCAGCCACTCACAAGGTCTAGGAAGGAATTGCCCCATCGTTTCCACCCACCCGTTTTGAGTGACCTTGGGAAAGCCCCCTCCTGCAGTGCCACTCAGGGCAGAACCCTGAGGACACAGTGGCGGCTCTCATTCCTGGTGGCCTCCCTCGGTGGGTCGAGGGCAATGACGGGCTCATGGAGTGGGCACAGACTGGGCACGGTTCTCACGTCCACGTGCTCCTCTGCAGGTCGAGGCCGAAGCCGTGAACCGCTCAATCACCATCGCCAACCAGACCAACTGCCCCCTGTACGTCACCAAGGTGATGAGCAGGAGTGCGGCCGAAGTCATCGCCCAGGCCCGGAAAAAGGGTGAGTGTTGCCTTACCGGCTGTCTGACTGCGGGCGGCTTGGCCAGGGAGGAAGGCTCCTTTTCCAGGCCCGCGTGCCAAGCGGGCTGCGTTCATCACGTTCCAGCATTAACCTAATTACCGCCGAGCAAGGCGCGGAGCTCCAGTTTCTCGGGCTGCTCCCCGGCGGCCACCTTGTCGCCGTCTGTTTAAGGGCACGCGCGGCCAGGAGTGGGTGGGCAGCACGTTTCCCTCCCGCCCCCGCGTCCACGGACAAGTTGGCCTGGGCTCGTGGCAGGCTCCCTAAACTAGGCACACGTGCAGTGCAAAGGACATCTGTCTCCATGTGCCCCAGAATCTTTCTGGGGAACTTTCTACTGCAAAATGAGTCCCTGCTCCGTGGCTGGGAGTGATTTCTGCCCGGGGAAGTAAGAGAGTGTTGTGGGAGTATAGGGCAGGGCATCTGGCCCCCGGGGCCGCCTCATGTCTAGTTCCCTGGGTGCTGGAGTCGCTCCCTGTACATTATATTGACCTATTTGGGGCCTCGGCTGGCACCCTGGTAGCCCTAGGGAGCCCATCGAGAAGGTTCTTGCAAACTAGTTACGAAGTACAGCTTCCCCTCCCGCTGGTCCGGGGCGCACCTTACACGTCATGAGTGTGGCAGACCTCGCTTGTCATCTGCCGTTGACTGAGAGTTTGAGTCCACACACCACCCACGTGTCCTGGACGTGGGAGCCTAGCTCCCCGGACAGCCCCGTAACACAGAATTTTGGAGGGTATGCATCCTGGCCTCGTCAGTTCCTTCTTGACTTCTGTCTGGCTTTCTCCTGGTCTGTCTCTCTCTCTCTCTGTCTCTCTGACTCTCTTTCTGTCCTTTATCTCTCTCTCTGTTTTTCTTCCCCTGCCAAGAAGGGAGCAGTGTGACCTCTATGCTTCTGTTTCCAGTTTTCTGCAGGATGTGATCCCATAGAAGGAGTGCTGCAGGGGTTTTCACTGGTGGGTGACTCGGTGCGAGTCCTAGAACAGATTGCTCAATGAGCACTGAGTCGGCTTGTCCCCAGGGATGATGGCTTCCAGACGGACCCAGCACTCTGTGCCCGGGGTGCTTGGAGCTCTGCAGGGGCCTCAGTCCGTGGGCTTGGCCCCAGGGTTGCTGCGTTTCTGTCCTCCTGGACACCTGCCCTCTGCTGGCAGCTGCTAGGAATTGCCTTTTTGAAGTTAAGGGACATTTCACTGCAGTGAAGGGCGTCTGCTCAGAATCGGGGTCGAGTTGTTTTCCAGGAGATGCTGTGGATGATTACTGTCGGTGACTCTCCCTCACCCGGGCCCTTTGTCCCCCCCCGGGCACACATTTGCTTCAGCCTCAGCCCCCAACACCGATCACGGAACTGCAGCTCGCACAGAGCGTGGGGACAGCTGGCACAGGGTCTGGAAATAGGAAGTTAGCGGACAGCTTTATTTGTTTTAGGAACTGTACTGCACCCAGATGGTGATAATAAGCAGAGAGTTCAGAGTCTCCTGGGGCACAGGGCGT
The DNA here is from genome assembly GCA_004023965.1 of Spilogale gracilis. Lineage (NCBI taxonomy): Eukaryota > Metazoa > Chordata > Mammalia > Carnivora > Mephitidae > Spilogale > Spilogale gracilis. Next base: position 29,841 of record PITA01012261.1, read on the forward strand.
AGGGCGTTTTAACATAATTTTAATATAATTAAACACCCCATTTAACAGAATGGAAAACCCGAGAACCTGCTTTCTGATTCAGACTTTTCGCTTGTCCAGATCAGGGGGTGTAGGAGTGAGTCTCCCATGAGCCCCTGGCCCTGGTGGGCGGCGCTCGCCCTGGTTTGTGAGCAGCCTGGCCGGCAGCCCTGGGGCTTCTCCCTGTGCCTCAGTCTCCCTATCTGAAGAGGTAGAGCTGGAGTGTGTTACTGTAGGGTCCGGTCCTGCTCTAACACTCTCACCTCAGTGCCTGATGATGTCCCTCTGTGTGTGTGGGGCAGTGAGCACTGAGAACGGACTGCTTCAGTCTGTCTGTTCCAGAGACTTCCACCTGCGAGTCTGTAGTGCGGTGCCTGCATCATGGTCCCCGGTGACTTTGGATTCCCGCTGACCCCCTTGAGTCTGTGGAGCCCTTTGTTTTAGGTGGGCCTGAGCCTCCAGAAGGGAATTTCTGGTGCATTTAGGGGCTAATGAGCAAGAGTGAGAGATCCTTGCTTGCTTGTGGGCTCTTAAGGCTCTTTCCATCTTGCTGGAACTTCATCGTAACAACTTTGGGAGGGAGCCCGGGCAGGAATTTCTGTGCTTTGGTTTACTTTGCAGCTGAGTGAACTGAAGCCCAGAGCTAGTGAGTGGTGGTATTGGGTGGCAACAGGACTGGAGGTCTGAAGGGCCACGTGAGGATCTGAATTACCTTCATGTTTTGAGATGATTTTAACATGAGCAAAGCTGGTATCTGTGGGGTTTAGTTTCTTTCTTTTTCTTTCTTTCTTTCTTTCTTTTTTTTTTTTTTAAAGATTTTATTTATTTGACATGCAGAGAGAGAGAGAGAGAGATAGAAAGCATAAGCACGGGGCGCAGCAGGCAGAGGGAGAAGGAGAAGCAGGCTCCCCACTGAGCAGGGAGCTGGATTTGGGACTCGATTCCAGGACGCCGGGATCATGACCTGAGCTGAAAGCAGACGATGAACTGAGCCACCCAGGCGCCCCTGTTGGGGTTTAGTTTCTTAACAAACCTGATAGAAACTGGAGCTTGTCACCTAGTAGGGTTGCGTGTAATACAGAAGCAAAGATTCCCGAACAACCAAGAAGGAAAACAGGATAAGGTTTTATTACACATTTGGGCTCTGGAATCAGTGTCCTGTCCTGGATCAAATCCCAGCTCTCGTGCACTCGCATGTGATGCCGGGCATCTCCCTTGCCATCGCTAGGTCTCCTTTTCCCATCTTCGAGGGCGGGGGCTAGCAATGGTGACTCATCTTGTAGGGTGAAGATGGTGCCCAACTGAGCTAATAGACATAAAGACGTGTGTAATAACTGCACCCAGTGTTCTCATGGTTAAAGAGTAAAGCGCTGGGGAGAAGTACAGCAAGGATGCCTGCCGACCCAGGCCAGGGGTTTTCTGCTCAGGATTCAATTTCCAGTGAGTTCTTCTGGTCCCCGGGGGCAGGTGTTAAGGCGCTGGCAAGTTTTTGCTGCTCCTTTCCTTCATCTGTAAAATGGAGAGATTCTTGATTTATTTGGCAAACTTTTGTTATGTGATCCTGCAGGCTTTTTGCACTGGAGGTGAGACAGCCCGCAGCCCCTTCACTCGTTGGGGTGGGACGCTTGGATAGAAAGTCACAATGGGAAATGGTCAGTTGCAAGCCAGGTATGGTTGGAACACACAGAGGAAGGGGCCCCTGTTTACAGACACACACCCTGTCTCAGGGGGACCGGGCTGCAGAGGGAGACTCGACATTTCTCTATAATGGGAGCAGCGGAAAGATCATGATTTTATATCTTATTAATGCCCACGTGCTTCTCCACCAAAAAGCCTGCTGGTCCTAAATCTGAGACAGGAGGTGTAGGCTAGTGAGGCTGGAGGATGAATGTAAACGAGAGGATTTTCTATGTGCACTTGACGCAGCACGACCACCTGCCATCTTCCCGTCTCCCAGAGAGACGGCGTTAATGGGGCTGTCCCCTCTGTGCTGTGCCCATCAGCAGGACTGTGTATCATCAACCCCATCCTGCCGATAAGGAAATGAAGAGCCAGCCTGGAAAAGAACATTTGGGGCCATGTTTACTCAAAAGAACTTAGGTGTTGGTCTATTTAATAGGCTCATTTTGTGGAAGAGAAAATGCAGAAAGTAAATATCTTGCCCTAGGTCATCCAGCTCATGGTTCTAGACTCCTGGCCACCTTTTTCCATTGACGGTCCAGTGGGGGATTTCTCTAGAAAAAGTCTGAGTTCCCTCAGACTCCACTTTGTCCACGAATGGGATCTAGTGTGGCCGCTGGCGTCTTCTGTGTATGGATGGTAGTGTGTCACCGTGCCCGATGACCTCATCTGACAGTCCTTCTCCATCCTCCTCCTCGCCCCACCCCTGTAACTCAGAGGCGGAAATGTTTAGAACATCTGGTGACTGCTGAGGCCTGTTAAACCCTGGGAACCCAAACTGGAACCAAAACTTCTTACGCCCTGTGGGTCAACTGGAATGACTCTGGCGTCATGAGAAGCTTGTGTTCGCGGGGCCTGTGAGGACCACCCCATCTAGGGGATGGAGCCTCAGCATTAAGCTAATGCGCAACTTAATGATCTTGGCCCGGAGAGTGGCATGGGGGTTCACTTGTGAATGTCATAAAGTCTCACCAAAATCTGGGTTAGGGCTCTTTAGAGAAACAGCCCATGTATACACATGGAGAGGAAGGGGGGGGATGGAGAACAGGGAAGGAGAATGGGGGAGGGGGGAGAGGGAAGGAGACTGGTCTTAAGAAAGAGGCTCTCGTGGTTGTGGGTGCTGTGAGAGCTGAATCCAGGCAGGCCTGGGGACCCAGGGAAGATGTCTAGAGGCAGACGCCCTCCCCAGGCAGTGCCCTTGCCAGGTTGGGAGCCGCTTGCAGGACGAGACTCTGGGGTTGGTTTCCAGCCCTCTAAACAAGAAGACTACTGGAGATAAAGCTCTCTTTCACGGCACATGTGGAAACTTTTGTGTCATCTCTGTAGCACTTGGGCTGGGACTTTGAGTCCTTGGACGCATCCTTTTCTTTGTCCAGTGTAATTAGGAAGAACCAGCCAATTTTGTTAGACTCAGTTTGACAGAAATGGACTAAGGAACCAAGTCACGGTCCACCCACACCTAGCCCCTTCTCAGGAGGACTTGGTAGGAGAAGCCGGTGCTGGTGCTCTGGGCATCTCTGTCGCCTCCACATACAGGGACTGGTGGTGCTGGTCATGCGTGGAGAGGCTCTAGGCCGTTGGGTTCTGGCCTGGGCCCTGCGGGAGGAGTGGGAGAGTGGCTGTGTGTGTGTGTCCCTGTCCCGGTTGGCTTTTTGCCCTGCTTATGTGGCTGCGTCTTGACGTGCACATACGTGGTTTCCCATTGTTTATGGTCTGGGTTTGTCCTCCTGCTTCACATCCACGCCAAAGGCCTTGACAGACCAGGAGCTGTCAGACACGTCGAGGCCCCAGCCTTGCCTCTATTCTCCGTGAATGCACTCGGGCCCCAGGCTCGGGCTGAGTAAACACCGCCCCCAGAGCCTTGCACTTCCTGGCCATCCTGGAGAGCCTGCCAGAGGCGCGGGCTCGGGGTCACATCCTTCAGTTTAGACTTTGCCTGGAGTAGGTAATCATGAAAGTCTAACTGCTGCCAAGAAAGAGTCAGCGGTGTGTTCGGAGGCGTGGGGGAAGGCCTTTTCAGCTTATGTCACGATTTCCTATTATTATTGGTTGTTCTTCCTGGCACGCAGGTTAGTGGTATCTGTGGCCCGATGGAGGTCCGAAAGCTCATTCACGGCTCCCTCTTGTACAGTGTTTATAACATGGGAGAAGTGCCCTGGGAAGGGACTGGAAGGCCATTAGGACCGGGAGGCAGCGCCCCCCACTTGTGGTCCGACATCTCCCTGGAGGTCGTGGCCCCCTGCAGGGTGGCTTAGTTCCTGCCCTGTCTTTGGGGGCTGCAGAAAAGAAATCAATCGAAAGCCACAAGGAGCTCCGAATCCCTTGGAATGTGAAGAGGACAAAGCAGAAATGAGCCACAAGATGGCCTCCCTCCTTCTCCAGGATCCCTGGGCCAGGAGTCCCACTCGGCCTCAGTCTAAGGAGGCAGGTTCTGGTCTGCGATGGCCTTGAAGCTCTGATGCAGTTCTGGGCTTTCCGGGGGCTGCTGGCTGGGCTCATCCCTTGGTGGGGAGGTGTGTGTTCCTGTGCACAGAGAAAACGGGATGCAACACCCCCCTTCCCCCGCCCCGCTCTGAGTTGTAATTCTCAGAGATGAAAGCCACGGTGGTCAAGGGCTCTCACACTGGGATCCAGGAGGGGTTACCAGGGAACTAGCTGTTCCTTGGGCGAAAGTTCCAGGGAGAGGATGAGCGAGGACGTTACCAGAAATGTTTATGCTTGCTCACAGAGTTTCAAAGATGGTCTAACCACTCCTGCTCTGAACGTTCTGCGCTCTCATACCTACTCATGTCTGCAGAGCCGGGAAACCTTGAGGAGGGGATCTTTGGCTCTCTAATGACTGGCAGAGACCTCCCCCCGGCTGGGTCAGAAGGCCCCGCTGAATGTGCAAACCAGAGCCTGGGAGCCCGAGGTCCTGTGAGAGCCCACGGCCCAGCGCTGGTCTGCTCGGCCATTTGCATTTAAAAATGATGCTGGCAGCAGCTAAGGCCTTCTCACTGGGCAGTGTTCTTTCACTTGGGGCTGAGCAGAACCCTTTGTGTAGCCGCCCGGCCGGCTCCTCAGGACCAGATCCTGCCCGGGAGGCTTTGAGTGGGTCGGGAACTCAGGAGCCCTTCCGGGTGGTTCTGAGCTCTTTTCTGCTGGAGCTTCCTGCTGTGTGCGGCTTTCCCCTGGGTTCTGGAGGTGGCCGTCCTCCCTGGGGGTTGTTACTGATTTCCCTAGGCAAGCTGTGTGCCTTCGCTTCCACTCCCTCGGCCCCGCCGTCCTTCTGGGAAATTCCTGAGGCTAAAGCAGCAGGGAGGGCCTTATCGAGATACAAGTCCTTGGAAGAGGCTGGGGAGAGGAAAGGAGGTGCATTCCTGACTGGGAAGTATTTGGCCTTGAGGCCCCTCTGTTTGGAGAAGAGGGAACCCTGTGGGGGACGCTGTGTGGGTGGGTCCGCGCGCTGTGTAGACGGGAGGAGGCCAGGAGAGGTGCATTCCTGGTGGTGGTGAAGGCTGGCTGAGGTCCAGTTCTGGCGCTGATGCCTTCGACTCAGGGAGGATTACACCCTTTAAGCAGGGTGACACACATTTATTGAGTGCCTGCTGTGTGCAGGCAGACTCCTTTTCTTCAGGAATTCTCCCAACAAGCGAAGAACCAGAAAATCCAAAATTGGGTGATTATTGGATTATTGGAGGGGAGGACCAGCTGAGTTGTGGACCGTGTCGAGGAAGAGATGAACTTTGATACGAAGCTGGATATTGAAGGGCATTGCATGCTTCCTTGGGAAGTTTGTTGCAATCCTTGGAGGCAGACGGGCTGCTTAGGAGAAGTCTATGCAAGAGAATGGCGTGGGAAGATCGCTCTGAAAGTGTCAGGAGAGTGAGCAGGGACGTGGGCAAGAATGGGGGGGCGGGGGGAGCAGCAGCGAATCCGAACTCTGATTGGGAGGCGCTGTCGGAATGAGCCAGGGAGAAGGGAAGAAGGCCTGATGGAGGGGAAGGAATGTGGGGTGACCGGGGACCACTGGCCTTCAGAGGCTTTGTGACTCCCAGTGTTCTGGGTCGCACTAGAACAGACAGAGAGGAGGCACGATTTGAATGATGATCGGGGAATCGACATTCTCAGACGATGTTATTACGTGAGAGCACGCTTCTGGAAACACTGACGTCTGGGCAGTGTAACTATGCGGGGCCCTTCATTTCTCAGTCGGCTGTGCCCCTGGTGGCTCTCAGGAACAGCTGCCCTCAGCTCGTGACTCAGGGGCCCAGGCTGTCTCTCGGACCCACCCGTGGGGCTGTAGATGTGTTCTCAAGTGCTTCAGCCCACTGAGCTCAGGCCTGACTTCCTGTCTCAGCCCGGGAGCTGGAATGGGGCAGTGCAACGGCAGGCGGTGGGGCAGGGCCGGGAGAGCTGGGTGCGTGTTCCATGAGCAGCGAGGGTGAGCTTGAGGTGCCGTGGATCGGCCCAGTAACAGTCGAGATGGCATTTGGGACGGGGGGCTTAGATGCAGTCTGAGCGGGAGGTTGTTCGTGGATGTTGGGATCCACAGTGTCAGCGGTGAAGAGTGGGGCCCAAAGGGGAAGTCTTGGGGAGCACGCGTTGGACAGGCAACTTTGGCTGGCGGGGATACGTGGACATCAGCGTCCTCCGTGGCGAGAGGGCGCTGACGCCTCCTTGGAGGGGATGGTGAGAGCCCGTGGCGTGCGGCCCAGTGGGCAGTGATTCCCGTCAGGTGCCTTCCTTCCCCCGCCGTGTGCTGAGCCCCCGGCCTTGTCTTTCTCTGTGTCAGGAACCGTGGTGTACGGCGAGCCCATCACGGCCAGCTTGGGGACCGATGGCTCCCACTACTGGAGCAAGAACTGGGCCAAGGCCGCTGCTTTTGTCACCTCCCCGCCCCTGAGCCCCGACCCGACCACTCCGGACTTCCTGAACTCCCTGCTGTCCTGGTGAGTCTTGGCGACCCGGTCACGCCCCCCACCCCCGGCCCCTCCCTGGACTGGCCGACCCGTCAGGGTACAGCCTGGCGGGCACAGGCAGGCTTGCACACAGACAGACCTTTGTTCTCGAAAATTCCGATCGCTGAGCGGGAACGGGGGATTATCACGCTGACGTTGTTCTGCGGGGAAATTCCAGATAAAACCTGGGCCATCTTGAAAGTCAACCAGCAGGGATGAGGTAGCAAAAGCCTTCCAAGGTGGTGCAGTGTCACCCAAAGATTAGATACATCAGAGAATGGTTTTAGATACACGGCGTTATAACGAAATTCAGGACCATGTCCCTTGTTCCTGAATGTCCTGTCTCCTGGGCGGGGAATAGCTATTCCAGAAACTTTCAGTGGTTCAGCAAATTTAAAAAATCTGTCCAAGGGTGATTTGACGTCGAGCATTAGTTCAAAGCCGGCCGTGTGTTTTCCTTCCAGCGGAGACCTGCAGGTCACGGGCAGCGCCCACTGTACATTCAACACTGCCCAGAAAGCTGTGGGAAAGGACAACTTCACCCTGATCCCCGAAGGCACCAATGGCACCGAGGAGCGGATGTCCGTCATCTGGGATAAGGCTGTGGTAAGGAGCAGGGGCCTCGCTGTGGGTTGCTGTCACCTTGCCCCGCCTCCCCGACTCGTGGGTCTCAGGGAGGCCTTGAGCTGGCACTGGAGACAATTCTAGAAGCTGGGACTTTTGGGACAGACAATGTTTTTCCGGTGTGGGAATCCCAGAACCACTCCTTAGAGGTCATTTCCTCCTAAATGTTACATATGAATTTATTATCGTTGGCCTCTGGATCAGTAGCAACTGGGAAAAAAACAGCAACAACAACCCAGAGACTCTTTAAAATAAGGACTTTTTTGATCACTCAGGCAAAAATTTTCTTAGCACCCTGGGGATGGTCTCCATCAGTCTTCCACTCTGGGAAATGGACCCGGTTTCCTTAAAACTGTCTTAGGGCTCTTTGGAGTTAGCCTTTCTGCTCACCACAGGCTTCCGGCAGGCTTCTTTTGAACATCTGCCAACCTTTCGGGGGTCCTTTGGGCTCCTTGATTTTCACTGTTTTATAACATAGTAACACAACAGGTTTTCGGGTTCTTAATGATTTTTTTAGGTTATGGAAACAATATATCCTTATTCCAGAAAGAATAAGGAACTGAGTAAAATCCCTCATCACACCATCTTTCAGATAACTGCAATGCACACTTTGGCAAACGTCCTTCCAGTTTTTGCCTGTGTAAGAGCACACACGCGTGTGTATGATACGTATGTGTGTGAATCTGTGACCCTGGCATCATCTATACTTTTTTGTGGCCTGTTTTATGAAAACAGTGTATCGTGGAAATGTCCCCACATCCTTAAACGTCCCTGAATAATTTGGTCTTTGGTAGCAGAAGATTCTGTCTTAATGCTGGACTTAATGTCGCTCTTTGACATTCACGTTGTTTCTGATTTTTTTTTTTTAACTGGGACGAACATCTTGAATACACATCCTAGGACAGATCTTTAATGATGCTTGTAGGGGACATTTCTAGAAGTGGTATTCGTGGGTCAAAACGTGTGTGTAATTTCAAGGCTGTGTGTGCCGTCTTCTTCGGCTAGGGTCCAAATTGGTATTATCGTTAGCAAAACAGAAGTCTTACTGTCCGGCTAGCCAATTTGGTTAACACTTAATCTCTTCACTCACTCCTTACAGTGAATTTCTTTTCCATGTCCTTAATTTGACATTTGTCTTTCTCTTAACACCTGCTCATCTCCTTTGCTCATTTCTCTACAAGCTTCAAAGTGGGCTCCTTAACTCAGAAATAGGCAGTCGTTTCCTCGAGTTGCTCTTTGAAGGGGAGACGAGAAGCTGCGGGGCAGGCCGGGAGGAGGCTGGGACAGGCCTCTGTGGCCCGCCGCGGGGTGGAGACCCCGGCCTCGGACCCCTGGCTGGGCCAGACTGGATGCTGAGGGCTGTGCCCTGGGTGTGAAAAGAACAGTGCTTCAAGCCCAGTGATGTTTCCTGAAGAGGCCCTGCAGCCCCTTCAAAAAAAAAATTTTTTTTAACGTTTCACTTTGAAATAATTACAGATTCAGGGGAAGTTAACAAAGACAAGACAGAGGGGTCCAGCGTGCCCTTGCTCTGGTCTCCCTGGTGCGTGAACCATGGCACCGTATCCGGGCCCACATGGTGACAGTGTTGCCCCCTGGGCCTGTGGTGCCGTGTCATTTTGCCATGTGTAAGGTCATGGAACCACCACCACCATAGTCAAGACCCAGATTCCCTCCATTGCCATGAAGACCCCTTTGTGCTGCCCTGTGCTAGTCACACTGACCCCTGACCCCTGGAGGACTCCCCACTTTGTCCCTCGTCTGTCCTCCATCTCCATATCTTCATTATTTTGAGAATGGGCTAGAAATAAAGCCGTGTGGTAGGCAGCCTTTTGAGATTGGCTCTGTTACTCTGCACGATGCCCTTAACATCCGTCCAAATTGCCGTGCGGATCTAACGTGTGTTCCTGTTCGTGCTAAGTCGTGTTCCACCCTCGCTTGCGTTTCTGACTTGCTTTTGGTGTGTGTGTGTGTCGTACTCCCCAGGTCACTGGGAAGATGGACGAGAACCAGTTTGTGGCCGTGACCAGCACCAACGCAGCCAAAGTCTTCAACCTTTACCCTCGGAAAGGCCGCATTGCGGTGGGATCCGATGCCGACCTGGTCATCTGGGACCCCGACAGTGTTAAAACCGTCTCTGCCAAGACCCACAACAGTGTAAGTCCGTTAACTACATGGACCCAGTCCTGAATGAATTAGAGCCCCAGGAAGGGACTGCGGCGGGGAGAGTCCCCAGAAAGAGCGGGCTGTGATAGGAAGGAACTTTTTCCCAGGATATATTATAACTTGTAATTTGCTGAGGGGGGAAAAAACAACCATCTTCTTATCTTTGGTTTGGACAGTAAGACTTATTTTTCTCAGCATTTTGGAGTTCTTCCTAGGTAGAGGTCTCTGTCTGGAGACCTCCGGAGCCTCCAAAGTCATGCCAGGACATCAGAAGCTTCTAGAAGTCAGGCAGCATCCCATTTTAATGGTTGAGGGTAGCCCCTTTCATGCCGCAGGGGACGCACAGCAAACGTGCAGGTGCCTGCTGGGCACTTCTTGTCTTCCTAGCCACTGCTTTCTCATGTCAGTGCTCGCAGACAAAAACCCTCAACGACAGATGCTCTTGTGATCCTAAAGGAATGAACTGACTTTCAGTTGATTTTTTTCCTCCTTCCTCACTGGCTGGCTTAGCTTCACAGCATAGTGTTAGTGTAACTTAGATCACAACGTCTTGGGGGTCCAGAATGGCCTCAGCAGGCAGAGCCCCTAGGGTCCCCGTCCGGTGAACCACCTGTTCATATGCACTAACAACACAGCCCCATTTACTCTTCTCAGGAAAGAGATGGCACCATTACCTCCACTTACTTAGTGGGAAGATGGGAAATTAGAAGCTTCGAGAGCTTAAGTGACCAGTCTCACGTGACATAGCTATTTTGTGGTAGAACCGGAGCTAGAATCCCCAGTTGTCCAGGGTTCTTCCCTCCCAGACCACATGTGCAGCCTCTTGGCCAGGCTTAGGCGGAGAGATGCTTCCCCTCCCTGGCAGTCCTTTCTGCAGAGGGGCTGGGTGAACCGGGCTCACTATTTAAGCTGTGGATGACCTAGCGAAGGAGCTCGCATGTGGAGCCCTGACCGTGGCAGAAGAGAGGACGTGAAGCAGAAATAATTTGAGAAGACAGGGTCTGCCATTATCGTTCCCAGACTTATCCAGAGTAATAGCACGGCCCTTTCTTGACCGCCAGGCAACCCCGTGTAAGGAAAGCGCCTCTGTTCTGTGCTCACTTGATTCAGAGGGTCCACACTGAACATATTTGTGCAGCATTAATCATCCAGGAAAATACAAATGAGAGGCTTTCCCTGCATAATATGGGGTTTTATACCACTGGGCTAATTAGCTTTAATTTGGAGCATTTAGCTATTCCTGAGCCCCGTCGCTGGAGGCCTCTGCCTGGGTTTTTCAGGCATCCAGGCAGATGAGTCATTTTAGGGAGCCCTACGGTTGGATGTCGGTTAAAAATGTCTATACCTGGCGAGCAACGAGGCCTCACTGCCTTGGGGTTTGACGGCGGGCCGGGTCTGCATACTCTGAGCTGTGATTGGACCAGTGGGCTTGTTAATTTTAAGTGACGTAGATTCATGGGGCTGGTTCTTCCCATCTGTTAAAAATGGGGGATGGCTCAAAACCCTTTTAGGCATTTGCGATCTACATTTATAGTCAGTTAAACTCAACATAGGGGTCTGATAATGGTTCTGTCATTAAAGAGCTTGCAGTCTTACTGTGAAAAGACAATTAAAAAAGAACCAGATGGTGGATGAGCGAACATTTCCTAAATGCCAAGTACCAGGCTGGATGCTTTTATTCATTTTATTTCCTTGGATCTTGGTGTCAGTCCTGCAGGGCGGGCTTTATCCCAGGTGGATGAGGCGCTGTAAGGGACTTGTCCACCGTCACACAGCCTGGGTGTGGCAGATCTGGGATACGAACCCAGGGCAGGTGGGCCCAGGTCCAGGGTTGCCGCCAGCCCTCCATTAGGGTGCAAGGGCAGCTTGTGGGAGTGTCGACACAGGTGCAGAGCAGAAGATGGGGCTCTGTGGCCTCAGGATGACGCACACCCTGCCCGAGGTCGGAGATGACAGGATTCTGACGGTGTGATCTACACACATACGTTGCTTTTGTGTTTTCATATACACAAGAACCTATAGTTCTGAGGCAGGATTCAAGTGATCTGCTCAGAGGTCCACACATGACTCCTGGATCTCACCAAATCTGAGATGCCTTCGATTTGAAGCTGTTCCGAGAGCTCTGTACCACCGTGAAAGAAGACACACCGCGTTGAATCTGCTATGAGACCCCTTTACACATAGACCATGATGCCTAGGGCTCACCTGTGCATCCCACAGGGTAACTGAGAGATGAATCTGCCCTGGGGAAAGGGGGAACAGAGAATCTTGTGTGCCTCAAACATGGGCGTTGGGCGCCGAGCAGGCAAAAATGTCTCCTGAGAAGGTGAGCTGCAGGCTGGTCCTCCTCCCGCCACAATGGTCTACAAAAATGTCAGGCTGAGCATTTAATCTAAAATGGCCTCAGTGCGGTCGTCCCCCAGGCGGGTGGGAAAAGCAAAGCCAGATCCTGCCAGCAGAGCTCAGGTCTGTTGCTGTGAGACACACACCGGTTCCAGGGACGAGTGTCTTCAAATGGATGAAAGATGGTCCCAGACTTGGGGACACACACTCTGTTCTTGGGGTGTGTGTGTGTGGAGCCCCCCCCTTTCCTTCCTGCAGGTACGTTTCTGCCTCATTCCTTGGATAACCTCCGCAGGCTTCTTTGGGGTCTCGGAGCAGCACCGACCACCTTTCACTACCACCGCGGCATTCGGACGCTGGATGTGAGCCGCGAAGCCAGCCCGGGCTTCGCCGTCCTTCTGAGCCCCTGCGCCGGGCAGAATGTCCTGAACTGCACTGTCCCGTCACACCTCTCTCTTCACAGACTCTCTCCTTAGTGCTGAGAACCCGACCTGCCCCAGAAGGCCACGCTGCTCTCCCTGGTGAGAGCTTCCCTGTGAATTCTCCAGCCACAGTCATTCGTGCCCGTGAACAGGGCAGGCGGGAAGAAGCGCAGGGCATTGCGGAACCTAGGGGACGAGCACGGGGTGCATCGAAGCTGGGGGATGGGACTGTGGCACGTGGACCAGAGCCTCCTCTTTTCTTCTGCCGTCTTTTGCAACAGCAGACTCACATGCATGCGAAGATCCCGCCTGTTTTCCATAAGGACGCCCGGATGCGGATGTGCCACTCTGCAGAGCTTGAAGCTGAAAGGATAGCTTCGTGATTCCGGAAGTTAACTAGACATCAACATTTCATTGAAGGCTTTGGCTCGAGTTCCCACAGGCTTTTCATTCAGGCACTACCATTTGAACCATGTTGCTGACAGATTGGACAACCGGGAAAGCCAGTGGGAAAACCTGCTCACGGATGGCCCATTTCGAGATTTAGAACTTGGTCAGAGAAGATCTTTGGATTTTAGCCCGAAGGGTGCTTAAGTCAGTGAGTTCAAAGCTGCTGCTAATACAAGGAATTACTTCCTTGATCTTTGTGTAGCATTTACAAACGCTCATGCTTTCCCACATAGCTTTTCTCTTCGACTGTTTTCCCCCCGGATTTTTGAGAGGCAGGAGAAGATGATTCTGTACCTAGACAGGGAAATGGAGACAGATTAAATGCCCACTGAAGTGCCCAGTCAGGACAGGGACTTCATCTCTAGGCCTTTATTTTGTCTGTGACATCTTGGGTGGGGTGTATGCTAAAGTTTTCGTGCTCTTTCTTCCTAGTCTCTCGAGTACAACATCTTCGAGGGTATGGAGTGCCGTGGCTCGCCACTGGTGGTCATCAGCCAGGGGAAGATTGTCCTGGAGGATGGCACCCTTCATGTCACTGAAGGCTCTGGGCGCTATATCCCCCGGAAGCCCTTCCCTGATTTTGTTTACAAGCGTATCAAGGCGAGAAGCAGAGTGAGTAGCTTTCATCTTACAAACTGTTTTTATTATGGCTTAAGTTGAATTCCACACATGCTGACTAAGTATTTTGAGTTAGAATATTGAGACGGGTATGGAGCGGGGTGGCTCAGGAATAAGGGATATGTGATCTTTTTATTTCTGGAGGTCAGAATACCAGTGGATGAGTCAGGTATGTCCATAGCCAGCCAGAATGAAGTAAGACTGTGGTATGGGCTGGGGTGAGAAGTGTATAGTGAGGTTCAGAGGAGGCAGCCACTGCTGTGGAGTCCTGGGGAAAAGTGTCATGGGGAGAGGGCATTTTGAGTTGGGTTTTGAGGATTAGGTAGGAGTTTGAGAAGTCAAAGGCGACAAGAGAATTAGAGTGTCATGAGCAGGGAAGATGTACAGGGTATTCAAGGCATGGTAAGACACTGGTACTTAGGGACCGAGAATGGTACTGGTACTTGAGGCTGAGAATGGACAGAGCTGTGAGGGAGTTACAGACAGAGTGAGATTGAAAAGATAGTTAGGGGCCAGCTCTTGAATGTGAGATCAAATCTCTTCACAACATGTTTGGAGTTTTGGTCTTGGGTATAAGTTAAAGTGTCTTGGAGGGACAGTGGTAAGAGATGGAGACCTTTGACCTGGAGTGGTGGGGGCTGGCTCCTCGCTGACGTCTGTCTCCACTGTATGTGTCCATAAGGGGAGCTCTCGATGCCCACACCTCACAGGCCTGTCCCAGCTGCCGTTCTTCCCCCTTCGGAGTGTAGCCGGGCAGATGTCCTCTGTGAACGTGGCTAGCCAGAGTCAAGGGGCTCTTGTGTTTTGCAGCTGGCAGAGCTGAGAGGGGTTCCTCGTGGCCTGTACGACGGACCCGTGTGCGAGGTTTCTGTGACACCCAAGACGGTCACTCCGGCCTCTTCGGCTAAGACGTCTCCCGCCAAGCAGCAGGCCCCACCGGTCCGGAACCTGCATCAGTCTGGATTCAGCTTGTCTGGTACGGTTATGGTCTGGTTAGAGCCTGGCTCTGCGGGGCCGTGCTCCTGCAAACAACGAGGCTTGCTCCCCCACCGCCCCCCAGCCAAAGATTTTATTTATGTATTTGATGGAAGGCGATAGAGCCGGAGAGCACAAGTGGAGTGAATTGCAGAGGGGGAGAGAGAAACAGGCTTCCCGCCGAGCAGGGAGCCCGATGCAGGACTTGATCCCAGGACCCCAGGATCGTGACCTGAGCTGAAGGCAAATGCTTAACGACTGAGCCCCCAGGCATCCCGAGGCTCACTTTTGTTCAAGGGGCAGGACTGGGAAGGAATGATGCTTGTGAGAAATGCTAATATCCCCAGAGATGTAATTCCTAGGAAACGACCAGGTGGGTTGCAGCATCTTGACATGAGCATACATCACGTCCAGTGTCATGCTGCGTACACTCTGTATATGTAGGACCTGCAAGAGGGCGTCTCTCCAGCTCGTGCCCATCCTAAAAAAGGAGTTGTGGTGTTTCTGAGCGCTCTTGGCCCCCGTGTAAGCAGCACGTCGTAGTAGTTCAGCTTGTGGAGTCTGGAGGTTGAAATAGCTTAGCTTTGTAGCGAGACACGGCTGTGCCTCAGTTCCCTTGTCTGCAGAATGGGCATAAGAGCAGGAGCTACTTCGTGGGGCTGTCAGAGGGTTACGTGGGTGACCACCCATAAAGTGCTCACCACAGAGCTGTTTGATAGTTGTTATCTCAGTGGATAAAACGGGTGCAAAGGAGAGCAGTCCAGACTGTCAGGCTTCCTTACTTGAAACTTCCACTCCTCCCTTTGGTCTTTGGCTAGAAGCCTACGTTTCAAGCTCCCTGGGCCACAGTAAGCATCCAGCTCTCTGTGGCATGTTAAAGAACAGTTAATCTGATAGATTTTTTTTTTCTTGTCCGATATGCTGGGTTTCAGAAAGGAACCATGTGTACCATCTGTGGGTTACCAATCTTCAAAGATTTTATTACTTTTAGTTTTTATTTTTTTAGAGAGCAGGGAGAGGCAGAGGGAGAGGAAGAGGGAAAATCTCAGGAGGCTCCACACCCAGTGTAGAGCTCGACAGTGGGGCTTGATCTTACGACCCTGAGAACATGACCTGAGCCGAAACCAAGAGTCTGCACTTAACCCACTGAGCCACCCGGGTGCCCCTACCAATTTTCAAAAATTTTAAAAAGAGCCAACGTTAGTTTTGTCAGAGAGTGAAACGGGCATAATCATGTCTGCGCTCTTTTATTTGATGGGGCCATTCCAGTCTAAGGAAGCATCCTTCCTCTTACTCCTGATTACACAACAGAGACAGAGTTGGGGGAGCAGAACGCCAGAGAGGAGGCTGCGCAGGCCTTCAGGAAAGCAGCGCTCAGTCTGACTCACGATGCAGGCAGGTCGTGGTCTCAGGCTCAATGGGCAGCGAGGGTTTTGAGAGAGGGACAAGGACGGGGCCTGGCCCTTTCTCCTGGGCTGTGCTAGTTTGGTCTAGAGCGGGAACTAACGGGAACTCACTAACTAGGTTTTTTTTTTCCCTCCCATGTGACTCTTCCTGACCCCCACACCCGTGTCCTCTCCAGGTGCTCAGATCGACGACAACATTCCCCGCCGCACCACCCAGCGCATCGTGGCTCCCCCTGGTGGCCGCGCCAACATCACCAGCCTGGGCTAGATGCCAGGGCCTGCTGCCTACTTGGGGATGGGGGATGGGACACCTGAGGACATTCTGAGACTTCCTTCCTAACCTTTTTTTTTTTTTTAAGAGCCTGTGATAGTTACTGTGGGGCAGCCAGTTCATGGGGCTCCTTCTTGGGCCCCGCACTCCGTCCCTCACCGGAGTCACTGATTTCGCTCACCCACTTCCCTGTACATCTAAGGAATATCACACCCAAGTCTATCCACCAACCGCATACACGGAACTGCATCCAACACTCAGACATGCGAAACAAAGCAAATCACAATGAGGGCGTTTTTCATCTCCAACCTCTGTTGTACTTGTTACCATCTTCCTTTTCGTGGGGGGCGGTGGGGGGCGGGGGGGGGGAGATAAAGTGAATTGCCCAGAGCTGCCTTTTTCTTTTTAAATTTTGAAAAGTTTTCTTCGTGGGTCTGGGGAGAAGGGAGGGTGGGGAGGGGGGATAACAGGGTGATTTTTTGGTTTTGTTTTCGTCTTTATATACTAAATTGGGGAGCCTGATTCAACATTAATACAAGGGGTTTGAACTGGACATCGTTATGATGCAATTATGTGACCATCGAGCCGCCTCAGGGTGGTTGGCAGACTCGTGTCCCTCCTGAGAGGCTCCAAAATGCCCACATTGCATTCCATCATCTTCTGGGTCAGCTGTTGATAATGGGCAGCTTTTCTTTTTGGCCTAGATTTTGCTGCAGATTACATTTCTCGAGGATTCTCTTCTCCTTTCTTAACATCTTTTCTGCTCTCTCTCTAGCTTTGTCATTCATGACTGTTTTCACGTCTGTCCCTTTCTTTGTGTTTCCTTCAGCCCTTGTCTCTGAGACCCATGTTCCCCTGCGCTCACTCCCTCCCCCTCCCTGTGTCTTCTCAGATGGCCAGGTCTCCTGTTTTAGTGTGGTCATAAGAACCTGCCTGGAAGGGTCCGAGCTTTGTCATTGCAGCCACAGTGACACGCTGTTCTAGTCCCCATAGGACTGGTGCTACCCACCCGCCACCACCAGGATGTGCGTTTGAGTTTGGGATGCTTCCAGATGCAGCGAAGGGTCTGGCTGCCCCCACTGTCACCTGTGGGCTCAGACTAGAACCTCAGTACTGAGAAGTTGCAGAAACCTGAGGCTATCGGACATAAGTTTTTTCCTCCGTGCAATGCTAACTAGCTAAAGAAAAATGCGATCAAATCTGTAACTTGAGCCCCATGACCCAAGGGAACCAGTCATCCTGAAGCCAGCCAGACACTCAGTGTTGAGCTGGTAGGAGTCTGACCCTGGGACACTTTTTTTGGGATTCCAGAGCACACTGGGGCTTCTCACTTTGGGGCGAAAAATATTTTTTCTTGTTCAATTATTTTGGAAGGTATCATGTAGTACTTGTACATGGGGGATACATTCTAAGACCCCCCCCCCCCAGTGGATATCTGAAATCATGGATAGTACTAAGCTTGATAGGTATTGTTTTTTTTCCCCATATATACTTGTGATACACTTTAATTTATAAATTAGGCACCGTAGGAGGTTAACAAAAACAATAATAAATAGAATAATTGTAACAATATAGTATAATAAAAGTGATGCAAATGTGGTCTCTCTCAGAATATCTTACACCGTACTCCCCCTTCTTGGGATGACGTCAGCCAGTAAGATGGCTGTGTGATGGGCATAAGGGACATGAGTGACGTGGGCACGGTGACATAGCAGCAGGCTCCTGCTGGCCTTAGAGCAGTACGTCAGAGCGGGGAGCACCTGTGTCTGGGCTTCGGTTGCCCGCCAAGAGTTGAAGCCTCGAAAAGCAAGACTGCAGATGAGGGAGGACTACCATATAGGGAGGCCTTCTAAACTCAGAAAATCCTTGGGAAGTTCGACTTAGAGTCCATCTTACTTTGGAAGGGGGAAAATCTGTTGGAGTAGTGCTACGTCCCATCAGAGCTGTTGGGAGAAGATCTCCACGTGGAGCGTGTGGTTCCCATAGAGACCGCCGGTGAGCTTGTGCCCACATCCCTTCCCGCCAGCTGCCTTCGTGTCGGGCCCTGTCTTTGCTGATTCTTCTAGCATTTCCTTCCAAATGCGTTTACAGGTTCTCGTGAGCAATGTTAGCATTTGCAGGCTTTTATCGAAATCTGCTTTCGTGAAGCAAAACACGGAGAAGTAGGTCACGTCATTACACTCGTCTCTCCACACATTTTGCCTTTGGGGTTAGGGTTGGGGTTTATTTTTGGTTGTTGTTGTTGTTTGTTATTTTAAAAGTAAATTGCACTTTTAAAGAATAATTGGTTAACTTAATATATTTGCTTTTTTTTTTCTCTCACCTGCACTTAAGAGGAAATTTGAACAAGTTGGAAAAAAAATTTTGTTTTGTTTCAATTCTAAGAAACACTTGCAGCTCTTTTAGTATTCACTGAGTCTTCCTGTTTTTTCCTGTAACAGGTCATGGTGGTTTTGGTTATTCCAATTGTTTTCTTAAAAACAATTTAAAACCTGAAGATTTCTGCAGGCTGTGTAAGCATGTTTCCCGTTGGCTTGCTTTGTGTGTCTGTTTAATGAATGTCATATGTAAATGCTAAAATAAATGGACAGTGTCTCCGAACTGAATAACTACAGTGACTTGATGCTCTGAAACATTGTAGGATTTAATCATAGATGGTTTCTAATCCTTGGAATTGTGATTGTGACCCATGAGTGGAGGAACTTTCAGTGCTAAAGCTGATAAAGTGTGTAGCCAGGAGAGTACCTTTTTTTTTTTTTTTTTGTAACCACTGTCTTAATGGCAAAATAATTATGGTTAAAAAAAAAGTCTCGTGTTTATTATCCTTAAGAACTCTGTGTTATATTACCATGGAACGCCTAATAAAGCAAAATGTGGTTGTTTCAGGGCTGTGTATGTGTTGATGTGTCCAAGGAGGTAGTTGCTGGACCCCACGCACCTGCATTCACAGGCATCGTCTTTGGCCTGGCTTTGGGGACGGTCCCCATGCAAGACACAAACTGTAGGCCGCTCTGAGCTTTGGCCCTGGGCCGCTGAGGTCTAACTCCAGGTAGAACAGGGCACAGCTGAGCTGCGTGTCAGACATTCAGAGACTCCTAGGGAGAGCGTGAGATCTTCCTTCAAGAATCAAGCTGCACACCCAAGTCTGGAAGTGGGAATCTGGGGGGCACCATGGAGGTTGGTGTGACCCCTGTGCTCTCTGCGTGTGTGGAGCTTGGTCACCCTGGAAAATCTTCAAACTACAAGGGGGGGGGCACACAAGATAGACTGGGGTTGACTTGCATCCAAGGCCCAGTCAAGTGTCTTACGGGAAAGAGGACACAGTACATGCTCCTACAGCTCAGAGCAGGTGTCGGGAATGCACACGTGGGGGGGGGGGGGTGAGCCCCGCCAACCCCAGGCGACTGGCTGCTAGGTTCCCACTCTGCCTTGTTAACTGACACCCGTATATTGGGTCTGAAGACAGTGAAGAAAGCATGTGCTTGGAGATCCCCAGGCCCATCCTACGAGTGATTAAATCTTTCTTCCCTTCTCTGTTTTCTATCCAGCCCCGTCCAAATAGGATCTGAGGTGGTTTACAAAAATAGATACATTATACCGAGCTTTATAAACCAGAGTGTTTGAATGAAGGGGAAATAAGGCCTGAGCGGGGTTCGTACCACACACCTATCCTGAGGTTGTAACTTGGGAGGGGGCTCTGAGACCCACGCTCCTGTTCCCACCCTGCCTCCCACACCACGGAAGTCCCCTTGCTCATGCCCACGGATAAGTCAGCCCTGTGCCCCCGTAGTCCTTCCCAACCCCTAGCAAAGAGCCGCCCCAAGGCTGTCCTCCCCGGCTGTGAGGTCTGTCCTCCGGAGAGGCCCATGTAGGTGCTGGGAGAAGGCCTGGGTCCATCTGAGCAGGGAATTGAGGGTAGCCAGGACCAGGCGTGGGCGCCACATGGCTAGATGATGGAGCCCAGTAGAGAACCCTTTGGCGGTGTGATTTAGTGCAAAGACAGATTTTGTTTTATGATTGTTCTAGAGAGGGAGCGAGCATGAGTGGGGTGGGGGCTGAGAGAGAGAGAGAGAAGCACACACAGCCCTGAGTGGAGCCGGACACGGGGCCCGAACTCACCACCCTGAGATCATGACCTGAGCCAAAAATTGAGAGTCAGAGGCTTAACCGCCTGGGTCATCCAGGTGTCTGTCCAAAGCCAGCTTTTAAAGCATCTGGGAAAATCAAAGTGGAATGCAGACCCTTCAGGAAGGGTTTCTGTCCCGTGTTGCTATGAGTTGAAAGTAATACCGTCCAGCAAGTTTCTGTAGCAGACATATTCCATAAGAAAAGGTAGATTTATTCTTTTCTCATCAACTGAGGTGGTGATACGGGGCCAGCGACGAGCTATGCATCTTTTGGAAGGCTTCAATTGGCCTTATTTACCTTTCTTGCAAGATTGAGATGATGTCATCTCCTCAACGTAACCCCCAGTTTAGGTCCAATTCTGGAAGGACAAGCCACACATCAGATGTGGTGCAGAACAGAGGATTGCAAAAGAACAATAGGAAAAAAAACAAGCAAAACAACAACAAAAAAAGAACAACAGGAAGCTGCTGGAAACGGTGTCCTCAGTGTCTAACTTAAAATAGAAATAGATGAGCAGACGACTGGTGACGGCAGAGGTCTTCAGTGCAGCGCCGAGACTGTAGAACCAGGACACAGAACGCTCTGTTGGCTAAAGTCCCCTGGACGGGTAGCTGACATTATCCCGTGCCAGGCTCTGCTCTAAAGGCGTTTTGCATATTAGTGCACTGAGGCTTTGCAGCAGCCCGGGAGAGGGCACCTGGCCCGGGGATGAGGCAGAAGTACAGCGAGTTAAACAACTTGCTCAGAGCCGGACTTTGAACCCGTCTGGTCTGGGGCTAGTGCCTGTGTTCTTCTTTACTACTATTTTACTATTTCTTATGAGAAGTCCCTGCTTAGATGCACATGGGAAAGAGAGGTGGGAATGCTGAGAGTAAGCCTGTGTGGCAGTCAGGCAGACCCCTGGAGGGAGATTGTGGGCAGGCGAGAGCTCGGCAAAAAAGAGCACGGTGATCTCGTGCAGCTGACACAGAGCTGGAGATGCGTGGGCTCTAGGTGAGAGAAATGAGGGGCCTACAAAAGACACAGAGCTGAGAGAAAAATGGTTTAGAGGAGGGCGCCGAGTGCAAAAGAAAACAATAATAATTATTGAGTTTTATATGGAAGATTGGGGAAATTGTATTGACTTGGTGAAAAATTACAAACTGTGTATAGACACAAATGCATATACATATAATTAATTTTTATAAGGATCTGGAAAGAAAAAAGTAATGTCTATGTCTTTGGAAAAATTTTATTTATTTATTTGAGAAAGAGCGGGAGCAAGAAGCAGAAGCAGGGGGAGCAGCAGAGGGAGAAGGGGACGCAGGCCCCCCACGGAGCAGGGAACTCGCTGCAGGGCTTGGTCCCGGGACTCTGGGATCATGACAGGAGCTGAAGGCAGACACTCAACCAACCGAGCCACCCAGGTCCCTCAAAAGTAATGTGTATTGAAAGTACTTTGAGGGGCACCTGGGGGGCTCGGTTGGTTAGTTATCCCACTCTTGGTCTTAACTCAGGTGTTGAGCTCAGAGTCATGAGTTTGAAAAAAAAAAAGAAAAGAAAGAAAAGAATAGACAAAAGAAAAGACTTTGAAATGGAGCAAAGGGACCTAAATACGTAAGTGCATTACAGTATCAGAAGGTTGGGTGTCGGGAGAGGGCTGGTGCAGCCAGGATGGGAGCAGATGCCGCCTGCAGTGGCGGAGAATGTGGCCACCACTCACGGCCTGGGGTCTTGGAGGAGGGACATGACCCGAGGGAGTCGTGGAAGGAACTCAGAACAGTGAAGACCAACGATAATAGCACATGAGGGGTTATGCTTCAAATAATGTATTACCTTGAGATTATTTACGTGATTAGCTTTGGCAACTAAGCTTTGTCTGTGCTGTAGCTACACAAACATTCCTCATCCTAATAAACTTCATCCCATAACAGAGAACTATCTGGAAACCTGCTGCATGGGTGGGGCATGAGATGGAGGTCAGAGAGATGTAGCCCATACTCTTCCAGCCATGACCTTGCTGGGGACCCAAGTGTTTCCAGCTTTATCTTTCAACAGTAGGGACACCAGGGACCTTTGATGGGACCCAAGTGTAGATGCCGCAGGGAAGAAGTGGGGAGGAGGGACCTTATTGGTGTTCACAGCTCTTAGGGCTTGATCCCTCTTCAGAGAAGTCTAGATGAACGCTGGGCTTTACACTGAGGCTTTCCATTTCTGGTGGTTATTCCACTTCATTTTTCCTATCACTCCAAATGGACGCCATTTTTATCTCTCTACAGTTCAAAAGTCCTCTGAGTACACAATTAGGGTACTACATGTCTGTTATCGGTGGTGGTGCGCTCCCTCTGCTGGAGTCAATCATCTTTGATCTTATTTAAGTTTTAGGGGAGAAAGCCCAGAATGTAATCAAGGACTGCCTGGCTTCTCAAGAGAGCAAAGAGGAGGGTTAGCTGTTTGCTGGAATGGACTGTGGGTATCTTGCCTAGATGTAGGGAGATGGGCCTCCACCTTTGTCTCTCACCCTGACCAGCGTTCCCACTCCCCCGCTCCCACTACACCCATGTGTTGTCATTAGGCACCTTCAGTCTGTTGACTTGGGCGTCCTCTGGCTGTTAGCCTCCCCCCAGCAATCCACCAGGACCTCATGGCAGGCACGTGAACTCTCTTAATAGTTTCTGCACTTTCTTTGAGCCCATGTCCTCGAGTTGTACCTGTTGAACGTACCCAACTCTGGCTTCCTGCCAGCCAGCGACCCGGCACTGCTCTGTCTCGACCCAGAGCATCAAGCCCAGAAGGACAAGGATGATCATGTCAGGGGCAAGGCTCTCCTGACAATTGCTTAGTTGCTCCCTGACATCCATGCCATGTGCCAGGTCATGAAGAATGAACCCATGGCCCACCCCATGGGTTGCCTGGCCTCCCTCTAGGCCACTGCTCGATGTTGGGAGGCCCGGGCACTTCTGCGCAACAGGGGACATCTAGCCTTCCACTCTTTTCTCACTTGTCCCCCCATGTTGTCCTGGGCATCTGTCATCTTCTGTACTCTCTCCTCTTGACCACACCTCTCACTCTCAAACTCTACATATGTGCTTCATGACCAGAAAACTCATTCATACTCAATAATTCAATAAACTCCCATCTCACTGAACATTCCCTTCTATTGCACTGATTTGAAAAAGAAATCCTGGTGTCTGGACAAAATTTCTGTCGTTAGTCTTCTCAGGTAGAAGTTCCCCTGTATCTCACTCCCCACATTCTCCCCCTACGCACAGGATGGCGGGGGGTTGACATGCAGCTCAAGCCTCTATACCTTCTCCATCCTCTGCCATTTGGCTCTGATGCTCTCTCACCCTGCTCGCTGCTGTGATCTACCGATTCAGAGATACTTCTCATTTATGAGAGATGTGGCATCAAACCATGGTGTGGTTTTGCCTCCACCATTACTCCTGTCATCAGTAGGAGTTACCTCAATATCCATGGAGATGGCCCACCCAGTATGCTAGACCTTCAACTGTATGATCTCTTCTCCACTCTGCCTTAGCTATGCACTCCCTGGGCCATTTCGTTTCCCCAAATGCTTCACTGAAATGGTTACTGTAGACATTTCCGCTCTAACCAATTCTCTGGTCCTTTTGGCTTGCTGTTGAAATATTTCCAACTCTCCCTCCTTGGCAGCACCAAGTGTCCCTGTCCCTTATTCCATCTGTCTTCTTTATCCACCAGCTTTCTCCTGTCTTCCTTCTGTATCCTACTTAGATTTCATAGCACATCATTTCATTCTTCTCTTGTCACCATCCTAATTCCTTCACCCTCTGTCCCTTTCCATGGTATCCTCTTTGTCACACCGCAACCCTAGATGAATCCAACCTCTATAACTCGAACCACAGAATTCTTTCAGGGTGAACTTACACAAGGCAGGTTGTTATCATGAGAAAATCCTGGTCACTGACTTCAACTGAACACTGACCTGTGAACACTTCCCAGGAGTCATTTCTTTTTTCAATTTATGGGCTGGTGTCCTTCTTTCCATATCTTAAATCTCTGTCCTCCCCTTTCCTATGTCTCCCTCAGGAGATGTCCTTTCCCCCCAATTTGCAAGGAAGATGTAAACTGTGAAGCAGAAACTTCTTTGACATCTCTTTACTGGATGAATAAAACGACTGTAGCTATTCCCACTCACCCTGTCTTCCTTTCCGATCCTACATCTTATCTAAGCCAGGCCCTCTACCTGTGCCAGCTGTGTCCACCTTCTCAGAACAACTTATCTATATTTTCAATTTCTCTCTCTCTCCTAGTTAATTTTATCAACATCAAAGCACGCTCAAATGTCTTTAATAAATCCCCCCCCCCAACCCTACACTTCCGTTCTGATACCATTCTATTCGTCCTCCCCTCTTCAGAACCAGTTTTCTTGGATGAGTTATCTAGATCCTCTGGATCCCTTTCTGCAATATTTACTCCTTAACCTATTCAAACCCTGACTGGACCACAAAATGACCTACCTCCCTATTACTAAATTCAAGGGCGATTTTCCATCTTATCTGACCTCTTGGGAGCAGTTGGCGCAACTGACTTCTCCATTCTTCCTTTGACCTCGCTGGTGTCACTTCCCTTATTTTCTTTCTATTTCTCCAGCCATCACTTGGTATTTTCGCCAGCCATTTCTTCTCCACTTGACTTGGTGTTTAGACTCTTTCAAGTCTCCGTCACAATGGCTCTTTTACTTCACTTCCCCTACGTTCTCTCACTAGGCAATCTCTTCTTCCACAATTCCCTTTCTATCTACGTGATAGTGACTCCCAAGAGGTTTGTGATGATGCTTTCTCTTCCCAGTCACACTCCTATGTCCAACTATTACTCAAACCTTTCTTGTATAGTTTATGGTCATCTCAAGCAAGGGTGAAAAATATAGAGCTCTCTTTTCTCGTCACAAATCTGTTTCCTCTTCCATGTTTCATAGAACTGAAAGACAAGTTTCAAACCAAGAATCTAGTGGTCACCTTCAATCCCTAGTCATTCGTCACCTATCTTACATAACTATCTCGAAGGCTTGCTGATTCTACCTCTTCCGTATCTCCAACATCCAGGGTCTCATCTCGGTTCCTCCTATTATCTTCCCCTCTGCTCTTCACCTTTAGGCTCAACCACCATTATTATTCTCCTAGATAACCAAAGAATCTCTTGAGTGGTTTCGTTGCATCCACTTGTGTTTGTTTTCTTTAACTTTTCTTGACTTAGGTGTAGAGATAAAAGACAGTGCAGGTTTTGGGTGAACAATTCTTGATTTTTCTTTTCTTTTTATTTTTTTTTAAAGATTTTATTTATTTATTTGACAGACAGAAATACAGCCATAGAGGGAACACAAGCAGGGGGAGTGAGAGAGGGAGAAGCAGGCTTCCTGCTGAGCAGGGAGCCCGATGTGGGACTCGATCCCGGGTCTCCAGGATCATGACCTGAGCCGAAGGCAGTCGCTTAACCAACTGAGCCACCCACCCAGGCGCCCTCAATTCTTGATTTTTCTACATGTATACTCCCATGGAACCAATGCCCCAGTGAAGAATATTTCCATGCCCCTCAAAGTTTCCTTGTATGTTTTTCTAGCCAGTCTTGGCCACAATAATTTTCTAGCCAGCCTCAGCCCAGGGAAGCCACTCTTCTGTTTTCTAACACCATAGTTGAGTTTTGCCTGTTCTAGAATTTCATACACATCAAATTGTAAAGTATGTACCCTTTTGTGTCCCACTTTTTTGCTCAGTATGATGTTCGTGAGATTGAGTAACCCTTTCTTTTGTATCGATGAAAAGCATTCCAGTGTATGAAAATGCCACAATATGTCCATGAACTAGAGGATGGATGTTTCTGTTGTTTCTAGTTTCTGGCTGTTGTGAATAAAGCTGTTGTGAGTTTCATGCTGACTTTGTGAACATATGTTTTCATGTTTTGGTAGAGATACTTAGGAGTGGAATTTTGGGTCATAATATAGGTGCATGTTTAATTTTCTTTTCTTTTTTTTTTTTTTTTTAAAGATTTTATTTATTTGACAGAGAGAAGCACAGCCAGAGAGGGAACACAAGCAGGGGGAGTGAGAGAGGGAGAAGCAGG
Organism: Spilogale gracilis; assembly: GCA_004023965.1. NCBI lineage: Eukaryota > Metazoa > Chordata > Mammalia > Carnivora > Mephitidae > Spilogale > Spilogale gracilis. Next base: position 55,960 of record PITA01012261.1, read on the forward strand.
CTTCCCGACAAGCAGGGAGCCCGATGTGGGACTCGATCCCGGGTCTCCGGGATCATGACCTGAGCTGAAGGCAGTTGCTTAACCAAGTGAGCCACCCAGGCGCCCCCAGACTGTAGGCTTTTTAGGACCAATGGCCTTTGGATCTCCGTGGCTAATGTAGCCACCTTTCATTTCCGTCCCAGCTCATGCACATTTCAGCATGCAGTTCCACACAAGGAGTGTCAGCTTTCCTGTGTGCCTTTCTTCTAAGGGACCCCAGTTCCTCACTTCGTGGGGACCCTGGCTTCTTTAGTTTTCGGAACTCACCACCGTTAGCACATGGCCTGCTGGAAGAGAGAGGGAGAGAGGAGATTTAGGTCAGGTCTGGACACATAGTGGCATTTTGCTTGCATTTCTTTGGCCAGAACTCATCTTATAACCCACCTACATGGGGAAATAGAGCTGCTTCCTGTGTGGCCTGGAGGTCAGTGTCACAGTTTGCTTAACACAGGGTCTGATCTCTGCCACACCAGGACGAGATGGTCCCTTGAAGGAAAAGCAGGCTGATAGGAGCAGAAGAGGAGTAGAAAATGCTATTGATGTCACTCTGTTCAGATTATTTAAAGATTATTTGCAAGGCCCAGCTGCCTCTTTACAACGGGATACTCTTATCGCTTCCGTCTGAAGCGCTGTAGTTCCTTGTGTGAGACGGCAAGGACCCTAGCTGCATCTCAGGGCTCTCTTGGTTATGCCCTCAGCTCTTGATATAGTTGCCCTCAGTGTTGCATCCATAAATTCCCCGCACTGGGGGCTCGCTGGGCAGAGAAGAGGGCAGTGCACAGTTTGTGGAGAGGGGGATCTCTAAGGGACCCAGGTGCCTGGGGGCTGCCCGATACAATAGCAAAGGGATCAAATGAGATTTCGCTCTAGAGAAGAAGACAGACTTGTAAACAACTCAGATTAGTGTTATAACGGAACCATAAGCCACAAAATACACAAGCAAGAGATTGCACTAATTGAGGGAATGGGAAAGATTTCACAAAGAATTAATGAGTCTTAAACAATGAAAACAGAACAAAGACAAGAATGGGGATGTCTGCTCCAGCAGAGCTGGGACCCCCAGGCCCATTGTATTTATATACCTCAGGTGCAGTTCATCTCCAAGGATACTAATCTGTTGCTTGAACTTGAGCTTTTTTTTTTTTTTTTTTAAAGATTTTATTTATTCGACAGAGAGAAACACAGCTAGAGAGAGAACACAAGCAGGGGGAGTGAGAAAGGGAGAAGCAGGCTTCCCGCCGAGCAGGGAGCCTGATGTGGGGCTTGATCCGGGGACTCTGGGAACATGACCTAAGCTGAAGGCAAATGCTTAATGACTGAGCCACCCAGGCGCCCCAAACTTGAGCTTTTTATGTAACCATGTTAGGCTCGAGGTGACCAGATGTCCTGTTTCTCTGGTCCTTCTGTGTTCCCCAAGAAATATTTGTCATTTCTTAATAACTCATTTGCAAACCTGACACTTTCGAAACGCTGTAATTTTCACAAAGGATTACTCCGTTAGAATTATCAACGCCCTTCCGGTTTCTCATTCCCACTCTTCAGGTTCTCCACCCCCCACCCTCCCTGCCACTCATTACAGAATGGCATCCTGTCCTGGACCTTACTTAGAAGACCTGTCCTTCACCTGATTGCCTTTAAATGCTTAATTCCACTTTCATATGGGGTCCTGTCTGCCCTTGCCGTCGCCATGCCCTTTTCCTCCTGGAGGACCGGTTTAAGATTTGGTGGTACCAGTTGATAAAGTACTTGTGGAGGGATTCGGAATGAAGCCTATTAAGAGCTCAGGCCCGCAAGTTACCCAGTTTCCCCACTAGATGGCAGCAGCGCCCCAGACCTGCAAGACCAAGCTCGGAACCCTGGAAACAGAGACCCCAGTGCAACACCCTAGTCCACTCTACGTGGAGATGGGCTGTGTTCTATGAGGAGACCGCTGGATGACTGAGTTCGCAGCACTACGTGTTCATCCAAAGCGGTGTGGGGAATGAACAAGAGCCACCCAACAGGATGGTTCCTAGGGGCCAGAATCTCCAGTCCCCCCATTAAGTCAGGTGGTCTCTCTGTGGGGGTGGCCAGGCACTGCAGGAGTTGGGCTCTTCAGTTCCTCTTGTAGCGGGTCTTGGTGTTTCCCGCGGGTGCCCTGTAGTCAGTCTTTTTCTCTCCGTCTCTGTCAGTGCAGGGAGTTACCAGGGAGTGGTCAAATTGGTTTCCACACTTCGTTTCACTCCTTCCTGTTCCCAGGTCCTGCTCCCAAGCCCAGATTTGGCTTCCTCCTTATGCCCGATGTCCAGGAATTTGGAGTTACACATTGTCACTTAGGATACCCTAAAAAGCATGCTCTTGACATTCTAAAGTCACGTGTTGGGGAGATGTTCTGTTTATGTTGTATTTTATGTGAGTCAAGGCGTTGTAACTGGGGCGGGTAATACATTAGTCGCGTATATACCATCGATACAAATTCATCTATCTATGCTAATTAAGGCTTAACACTCTAAATGGTTGGAACATAGGAAAAGTAGGTATTTTAAAATAACTAAAAGAAAAAGTAAGGCATGTTAAGTGTAAAAAAGTATCTAAAAACATAAAGCACAAAGAAGGCAATACATTTTGGTACGCACATTCAGGTATTCCCCCCCACCTTCTGAGGGAAAAAACCTGTTATCAGTCTGTATATACCATACAGAAATATTTTTTAGTATGCCATTGTTTTTTAAGATTTAATTATTTATTCATCAGACAGATAGATAGATAGATGATAGATGATAGATGATAGCACAAGAGCGGGGAGGGCAGAGGGAGAGGGAGAAGCAGGCCCTGCTGAGCAAGGAGCCCGACATGGGACTTGATCCTAGAACCCTGGGATCATGACCTGAACTGAAGGCAGACACTTAACCGACTGAGCCACCAGGTGTCCCTAGTAATGCCATTTTTTTAGGATTTTTTTTTTTTTTTAAGATTTTATTTATTTATTTGACAGAGAGAAAGACAGGGAGAAAGGGAACACAAGCACTGGCACAGGGAGAGGGAGAAGCAGGCCCCTGCTGAGCAGAGAGCCCAATGCAGGGCTGCATCCCAGGACCCCCGGATTATGACCTGAGCTGAAGGCAGATGCTTAACGACTGAGCCACCCAAGCCCTGGGCCCCACCCAGTATTGTCATATAACCAGATAGGACTCCATTCTAAAAAAGTATAATGTATATGACCAATCCCCTGTTCTTATTGTTGGTTTTCATTTTTTTCTGTTGTAACTCATTCTTTAACAAACACACTTACAGATAGATCTTTGTATTCATTCATGATTTTAGCCTTAGTACAAACTGCTAGGAACCAAATTCTTTAGTCAAAAGGTATACCCATTTTAAGACTGTGATATGGATTGTCAAAATGACCATGAGAACTTGTCTACCTGAGTGCCCTCACATCCTAACATCGAATATATTAACTTTAAACACAGTATTTGCCAATCAGATGGGCAAGAGAATTCTATTTTTGTGCTATTTATAGTACTTTGATTACTGTTTCTTATATTATTTTTATTTATTTCACTTTCTTATATTTACATTTATTATTTATATTTGTGTTTATTCTTTGTGAATTGCATATTCATGTCACTTGTCCATTTAAAATTTATAGCTCTTATTATTTCTATTGATTTGTAGAAAGACTTTGTATACAGACATTTACCTTTTCTCTGTAATGTAATTAATGTATCTGCAAATATTCCCCTAAATCATCCTTTGCTTTTTTAAAAAAAGATTTATTTTTTTGTTTGTTTTAGAGAGAGAGAGTGAGAGAGTGTGCGTGAGAGCAGGGGGAGGGCCAGGGGGAGAGAAAGAACCGCAGGCAGACTCCCTGCTGAGTGCTGAGACTGATGTGGGGCTCAATCCCAGGACCCTGAGATCATGGCCTGAGCTGAAACCAAGAGCTGCCTGCTTAACCGACTGAGACACCCAGTGCCCCATTCATCATTTGCTTTTTAAAACTATTTAAAAAGTCTGCTAGTTCTTTAACAGCTTCATTGAGGTATAACTGAAATATACTAAACTATACATATTTAGAGTGAACAATTTGATGTTTGGGCACCTGTGTATTTGTATGACACCATCACCGGAATAAAGATAATGAGTATTTGCCCCTATGTTTCATTGTGCCTGTGCAATTCCTCCCACCTTCCATCCCTATGCCCAGGGAACTGTTGATCTGCTTTCTGTCACTAGCAGCTAATGTGCATTTTCTAGAATTTCATATAAATGGAGTCCTGTAGTATGTGTGATTTATTTTGCCTGGCTTCTTTTTAAAAAATAGTTTATTTTATTTTATTTTTTCAGTGTTCTAAAATTCACTGTTTATGCCCCACACCCAGTGCTCCAGGCAATACGTGCCCTCAGTACTCACCACCAGGCTCTCCCAGCCCCTCACCCCCTCCCTTCCAGAACCCTCAGTTCGTTTCTCAGAGTCCAAAGTCTCTCATGCTTCATCTCCCTCTCTGATTTATCCCCGTTCCCATTTCTTTTCCTTCTCCACTGTCCTCCATGTTACTCTTTATGCTCCACAAGTAAGTAAAACCACGTGATACTTGACTTTCTCTGCTTGGTTCATTTCACTCAGCATAATCTCTGATCCTGTCCATGTTGCTACAAAAGTTGGATATTCATCCTTTCTGATGGAGGCGTAGTATTCCATTGTATATATGTACCACATCTTCTTTATCCATTCGTCTGTTGAAGATAGATATGTTGGCTCTTTCCACAGTTTTTTCTGCCCGGCTTCTTTCTCTTAGTATAATTATTTTTATATTCATCCATGTTGTTGCCCATATCAGTAGTTCATTCCCTTTCATGGCTGGACAGTGTTACCTTGTATAGATAAGTTGTTTATCCATTCACTTGTTGACAGTCATTTGGATTGTGTCCACTTTTTTGCCACTATAATAAAAGCTGCCATGAACTTTCAGGTACGATCTTTGCAGGGACATCTGCTTTTGTATGTTAAAAACCTAGGAATGGAATGGCTAGATCATGGCATGCTTCATTTTTTAAAAAAATTGCCAAACTATTTTCCAAAAAGGTTGGAAAGGTTGGTACATTTCCACCAGCAGGTATGAGGGTTCTAGTTGCTTTTTTCCCTAACCAACAAGTGGTAGGAGCAATCTTTTTAATACTTAAATTGTATTTCACTAAGAGTGCATAATGTCAAACATCTTTTCATATACTTATTTGCCATCTGTGTATCTTCTTTGGCACTGAACATTATCAAATTTTGAGGGTTTATAAATATTCTGTATTCACGTTTTTATCAGTTATATTATCTTGCTGGGAACCTGGGTGGCTCAGTCGTTAAAGTCTCTGCCTTTGGCTCAGGTCATGATCCCGGAGACGGGGGATCAAGTCCCACATCGGGCTCCCTGCTCGGCAGGAAGCCTGCTTCTCCCTCTCTCACTCCCTCTGCTTGTGTTCCCTCTCTCGCTGTGTTTCTCTCTGTCAGATAAACAAATAAAATCTTAAAAAAAAAGATGTATATCTTGCAAATATTTTCTCCCGTTTGTGGGATTTTCTTTTCATTCTCCACTGGAATGCCTTTATAATTCTATTAAAAAGCACTTATGTTCACATATGTGCGGGCCGTGCTTACTCTGTGGCAGTGACCTATTTGTGTATCTTGACACCAGTATTTCACTGTCTTGAGAAGTCTTAGTATCAGTCAGTGTTAGTCCTCAAAACTTGAGTCCTATCTCGACTGGCTATTCCAGGTTCCCTAAGTGTTCCTGTGAATTTTAGAATGAGTTTGTCAATTTTTATAGAAAAAGCCTGATTGGGATTGTGTGGTAAATTAATTTGGGAGAGAAGGGAAATTTTTACAACATTGAGTTTTCTAACCCATAAATATAGTATATCTCTCCATTTTTAAGGGTTTTATAAAATTACTTTTAGCATGTAGACTTTTACTTTAAATCTATTTTTTTTTAAAGATTTTATTTCTTTATTTGACAGAGAGAAACACAGCCAGAGAGGGAACACAAGCAGGGGGAGTGAGAAAGGGAGAAGCAGGCTTCCTGCCGAGCAGGGAGCCCAATATGGGGCTCGATCCCCTGTCTCCAGGATCATGACCTGAGCTGAAGACTGTCGCTTAACCAACTGAGCCACCCAGGCGCCCCTGGACAGTTAAAATACATATAAACACAGAAACATCTGTTTAACTTGGTTAAGTAACCATTTCTCAAATTTATTTGTTCAAAGCACAATTTACATACTTATTAATAAAATCCATCAGAACTAAAATTATTTGGGGCATATTTTACCAGGAAATATGGCTTTGGCTGTTGTGTTAATCTAGATATTCTTTATCATGTTAAGAAAATATTTTTAAAATCCTTTTTTGGCTTTTTTTTTTTTAGAAAAACAGATACCAAATTTTATCAAATCCTATTGGGATAATTATACTTTAAAAAATCTATTAAAGAGATAAATCAAATGAATTTATACATATTATCTTTTAACATAAAAAATGATACCAATTTGTTGGGACTTTCATTGGATCAATATTTATTATTATTATTATTTTTTAATTGTAACTTAAATTTTTTTCCCAGTGTTCCAAGATTCATTCCCCATTCCCCACACCCAGTGCTCCATGCTCTAGGTGTCCCCAGTACCCACCACCAGGCTCTCCCATCCCTCCACCCCCATCCCTCCAAGTCCCTCAGTTTGTTTCTGTGTCCAAAGTCTCTGTTGTTTCGTTTCTCTCCCTGGATTACCCTACTTCCCATTTACTTTCCTTTTCCCACTGTCCTCCAGTTTACCCCTCGTGCACCGCAAGTAAGTGAAACCATGTGATACTTGACTTTCTCTTCTTGGCTTATTTCACTCAGCATAATCTCTTCCAGTCCAGTCCATGTTGCTACAAAAGTTGGGTATTCATCCTTTCTGATGGAGGCATAGTATTCCATTGTATATATGGACCACATCTTCTTTATCCATTCATCTGTTGATGGGCACCTTGGCTCTTTCCACAGTTTGGCGATTGTGGCCAT
>PITA01012262.1:0-62918 GCA_004023965.1 Spilogale gracilis
AAAAAAAAAAAAAAAGAAGAATGGAGAGATAACATAAATATGACTATTCAGAATCAACAGAACTCAATTCAGAACAACATTTGGCCAATGAAATGTGGATCAACTACTACTAGATTACTTAAAACAAAGGAAAAATGCTTATTATTACAGAAAGTCTACTGAGTTGAAGATTATTTCTAAAAATTATTTAATATCCCATGGTATGAAATATCTAATAAGTGCACTGAATATAGTTTATGGGTCACTACTTTCCAACCTATGGTGTGACATTATTTGAGGAAGGATAAGTCATCTGGTATTACAGTAAAAATCTAAGATTTTGAATCATTACTATAGACAGAACATGCAGTAACAGCAGTCCTTGAAAATGAAAGGTCAATTGGGGTGCCTAGGTGGCTCAGTTGGTTAAGCCACTGCTTTCAGCTCAGGTCATGATCCTGGAGACCCAGGATCGAGCCCCACATCGGGCTTCCTGCTCGGTGGGAAGCCTGCTTCTCCCTCTCTCAGTCCCTCTGCTTGTGTTCCCTCTCTCGATGTGTTTCTCTCGGTCAAATAAATAAATAAAATCTTTAAAAAAAAAAATGAAAAGTCAATACCACAAATTGTTTAGATATTCTTGAAAGGAAGTCTCAGCAATTCATGTCATTTAGTAATTCTGTGTTAGTTATGTGAACCCTCTTGTTCCCAAGGACCCATCTAAGAATCTGTTTTGTTTATTTAGTTACTCTTAAAATTGTTAAACTAATAAACTACTATAGTGATCCCTCACAAAGATATACCTGGTATATTAATATGAATCATTTATACATATTAGATCTCTTAAGAGGTATTTTGCAATAGGAAATTTCTATAAAAAATGGTAAGTATTCTTACTCTTTTGCAGTTTTTTATGGCCACTCAAGAAGAATTATCCAAAGGATATCAGAGCACAGCTCCATTCGGCCTACAAATTCTTCCACCTAGTTTTCCCTAATAGTTGTTCCTCTCTAGGACCATAATATTTCTAGGGTAACTTATCAAACATCAGCTGGCCAGAAGCCTATTCACCAAAAACCAATCCATTGAATGAAAAATTTGCTAAATTTTCTATATCTTTATAATAATTGCTAATATCTGATAGAACAAATCTTCTGCTTCCAAAAAGATAGAGTAGTTATATTTTTAATCATCCCACTAATGCAAATAACAATCAGAATACTATATATAAAAATAATATAAGAAAACCATTAAAGAAAGAAGAAAGAGTGGCTAAGGGCTTTGGAATAACATTGTGGAATAAAAGAGCTCCCTAAGCTTTCCTTTCACTTCATATATTCCATATTTGGAACTGAAGATATTGACAACCCAGAAACACCAACAATTTCAGAGAAAAGAAAAGCCCTAACAAAGTCTGCTCTATCTAGCCAAAGGACCAGGAAGGGGCAGCCTTGAAAACATCATAAAACTTTTAAATGATAATCTCTCTTTTGCCAAGTATCACAGAAAAAAAGAAAAACTATGGCCACATCCCCCACCCAAGTCAACAAGGCCTAGCAGAGATTCTAGACTTCCACCCCAACCTGAGAGTAAGGAGGCACCCCACCTGTTCCCTACTGGAATGGTGTCAGGGGAAGAACAGCAGAATCAGGAATTTCAGCACCACCCAGTGGTAACGAGGCCACTGGCACCCCGAAAGGTATCAGTGGAAACCATACAGCAAGTAAAAAATGAACCACTCTTAACCTCTGCCAGACAGGGAGTTAATGGAGGTCTAGTGTAGAGCTAGAAGTTTTGATTCCTTTCAATAATATCTGGGAGACTCCCCTCCCTGCTCAAGTGTCAACAAATATTAGTGGAGAACCTAGACTTCCACCCTTGCACACCAGGAAAAAGGTAGCACCTCCTTTCCTTCCCCTGCTAGAGCAGTGTCAAAATGAGCTAGTTAATATAGAAGGTTTAAATAAGATTCAGTCTCATATAACATAATACCCAAAATGTCCAGATTTCAGCCTAAGAACACATATCATATCAATAATCAGGAAGATCTCAAATGAAATTAAAAAAAAAGGTTAATAGATGCCAACATTGAGATGAGAGGGATTTTGCAATAGAAAATTGCTATAAAAATAGTAAGTATTCTTACTACTCTTTTGCAGTTTTTTATGGCCACTCAAGAAGAATTATCCAAAGGATATCAGAGCACAGCTCCATTCTGCCAATAAATTCTTCCACCCAGTTTTCCCTAATAGTTGTTTCTATCTAGTTCCTATCTAAAAAAGAGTTTCAGTATGAATACATTTGCACAAGTATGAATACACTTGAAACAAATAGAAAGTCTAAGTGAGGAAGTAGATGATTTAATAAGAACCAAACAGAAGTTTAAGAACTAAATAGCTGGGGTGCCTGGGTGGCTCAGTCAGTTAAGTGTCTGACTCTTGATTTTGGCTCAGGTCATAATCTCAGTGTCGTGAAACTGAGCAGCACATTGGCCTCCCCACTGGGTAGAGCCTCCTTCAGATTTTCTCTTTCTTCTTCTGCCCCTCCCCAGCACTCTTTATCTCCCTCTTAAAAAAAAATAAAAAATAAAATAAAGAATTGAAAAATACAAGAACCACAGTAAAAAACTAAACAGATAAACTCAAGGGCAGGATGGATGAGATAGAAAAAATAATCACTGAATTGGAAGATAAAACAAGAGAAATAACCCAATCTGAAAAAAAAAAAATACAGAGAAAAAAGAATGTAAAAAAATAACAGTTTCAAGGAATTATGGTACTATAACCAAAATGTAACATTCATGTCACCAGAGTCCCGGAGAAAAAGAGAAGGAGGATGGGGCTAAAACAAAAAGTACTCAAAGAAATAATGGCTAAAACCTCCCCAAATTTGGCAAAAAACATAAAACGACAGATTCAAGAAGCTAAGTGAATCTTAACAGAACAATCCCAACAAATGCCAACTGACATCAAGACACATCATAGTCAAATTTATGGAAACTAAAAACAAAGAATAAATTTTAAACGTGTTGAGAGAGAAATATCTTACCAATACCAGGGTGGTAGGGGGATCTAATAATAGTACATTTTTCATGAGAAGCTATAGAAACAAAAAGGAAGTCATCAAAATTTTTTCAATTGCTGAATTAAAAGAAATGTCATCCCAGAATCCTATATGCAGTGAGATATCTACTACAGAACACAATTTCTTAAAAATAAAACATGTAATCCTAGTATGACCCAGCAACTACATTCCTTAACATTTATCTCAGAGAAATAAAACTTATGTCTACACAAAAAACTGTACACAAATTTCGTAGCAGCTTTAATTGTAATGCCCAAAATTAGAAACAAATCAGATATTCTTCAACAGGTCAATAATTAAACTGCAGTATATCCATATCACAATAGTATAGCAATAAAAAAGGAACAAAGTATTGACACACACAGCAACCTGCATGTATTTCCTAAGAATATGATGAAGAAATGAGCCAACAGCAAAAGGTTACAGACTATACAATTCCATTTATATGTCCATTCATGATTTGAAAAAAAAAAAAAAGATTATAGAACTAGACAACAGATTAATAGTTGCCAAGAGTTCAAGAGGTGGTGGGAGCTGGAGGGAACAGATGTGTCTATAAAGAGCAACATGAGAGATCTTTGTGGTGATACAAACATTCTGTATCTTGATTGAATCAATATCAATAACTTGGTTTCTATAATGTAGTATATTTTTACAAGAAATTGCCATTGGGGGAAACTAGGTAAAGGTTACACAAGACTCCCTGCATTATAATTTTTAAAAATAAATCTGATAGGGTAAAACTCCTTCATTCTTCTTCAAATGATTATTCTTAACTTTTCCTTATACATTTTGCAGCAGAAACTCTGTGACACTTCATGCAAGGGCTTGGCAGATAACAGTTGTGGATAAGTACAAGTCAGAGCAGGAAATAAAGGGGGGGCAGATAAGTGATAAGTACAGCTGATAGACTGGTTTACAGAAATATATGGGCCACCTCTTTTGGACTCTTTGGACTAGTAAGGGCTCATTTGATCATTAAAAGCGTGACTTTATTTTAAAACCATGAGCTAGTAAAAGCTGAAACATCTATGTTTTAACTAATCCCCACGACTTTGACCAAGAGATGCATCTACCTAGTTAAATAAATAAAATTCTTCAAGGGGAACATTTAAAAACAAAGGGATAATATTTTAAGTTCTCCATGGTGCAAATTAATAGTTTCATTATTATCCCTACAAGCATTCCCCAGTTCTTCTCAGTGTGTGGTATAAAGTCAGGCACTGTACAAAGGGAGTAAGGAATGGGAGTTGCTGCCTTTGAGAATTTACATCCAAAACCAAAAAAATATGCACATGAAGAGAAACAAGAAAGAAACAGTCAAGCCAAATCACTGAACTGTGCTCTTACAAGCACAAATCACTACCAACACCACCAATGGCCCGTGAAACTATAGTCCCTGCCTCTCCATGTTCATCTTGGGCTTAGTTCCTTCCTCCCCTGCATGAACCACCTGAGCCTTGTACCCATTTGCACAGCATACCTGAAGCAGCGGTAAGGAGTAGTCATTTGCCCACATGACAATGACTTACTAAGGGCTTACCATGTATCATAGTCCATGGCAATATTAGGTTCATAAAGAAGAATAAAACATGGCCTTAGCTCGCAAGCCTTTGTGTGGAGTAGACATATCAACAAATAACACAGATCAGAGTAATTAGTGCAACAGCACACATCTGGACAGGGTCTAGTAGAGGTATAAAAAAGAGACAGCCCAATTCTGGCAAGTAAGAACCAATCAATTCATGGGCACTCTCATCTGTACTTATGTCAGTCTCTTTCTTTGACGTAACAAGGCAAAATAGGGCCATCAATGGTATGACATCAGAGTATCTGCCTATTTCTCAGGGAGATTATAAAGTCCAAATGTATAAACTACAAGGGGGCTAAGATATACCAATTGCTACAAATTTATCTGTAATGTTATAAAAGCCTCATAGCTCTTCTGACCCTCATTTTCTTCAGATGTACTGGGCTCTAAAAAAAAAAATCCAAGCTGGAATTCTTTGCTTAATCATCATCTAGTATTTGTAAAAGGCAATCAGAAAAATCCCAGCTGCTCCACTTTCTAGCTATGTGAACTTGGGTAACTCACTATCACTGTATGCCTCAATTTCCTCATATGTAAAGGAATCATAATAATAAAACTTCTCATAGGACTGAAAGACGCAATGAGTTCATCTATATGAAGTGCTCAGAATAGTGCCTAGCACCTACTAAGTGTTGAATAACTATTACCTATTACTGTTATTATTGTTTTCATTATTTTATATTTCCAACACTATTTGACTATTTCATCTAAACCATTGAGATACCTGATTATAAATGTGCAAACTGTTTGCATATTCTGTCCAAGAGTCATCATTAAGAATTCATAAATTAATAAACTCATGAGTCAGATTCTGCCAAAAACATAGTCCTCAGAAATAAAGCAGGTTCTTTGGGAAGCCACATAACTTAGAGGATGCTACTACATTATTCAATTGGACATAAAGTAATTCCTTCTTGACCACAAAAAAAATGTATATGTACTTCCAAAATTCTCTAATTTAGGATCTAATTTAGGATCCACTAGGTCTTTTCTGTTCAAGTACAGTTGGTAGACCAGCACTTGATTCAGTAAATCTTACTTGAAGGCCAAGATTCCACATTTGTACAAGTTTCGAGTGCTGCCAATCTGGTCCACAAACAATGCTTTGAGCAGCAAGACATGTCTTGAAGCTATGACAATCAGCAACAGACTTCAAAATAACTGAAATGATAGAATTTGTTGTACCAAAGTCCCTGCAATTCATCAGATCTGGAAAATGTCTTATTCAACACAACATACAATCACAATTATGTCTGTAAAGCATTTCAGAACTTGTATGGAACTCTGACATGACTACATATATAAACACAAGAGGTTCCATGTTGGCAGACCTGTTGCTTACAATTTAATTTACATAATAAAATTTTCACGTTACAGAGATGAGCTGTACAGGCTTTGTAAGTGGGCACACATGACAGAGGAACTATCCCCTGATTTTAATTTGAACAACTGTGCGATGCTCTTTATTTAAAGACATATTACAATCATTCTGAAAGTGGAATTCAATATAAGCATAGTTTTAAACTATAATTGTGTTATAGCTTCTGCTTTTTATAATCCTAGTAGGGTCTGTGTTTTCCTGAGGATGGTGAGAATCCTACCCTTAGATCTGTATGTGTCAGAATATGAATGGTTAGTTGTGCAGGGTCTAAAGATTTAGGATGAAATTTGTATACATCTGGTCCAAAAGTGGCCTAATTCCCAGCAGCTTCAACAACATGGTACTTAGAGGCCCCACTTTTTGAGTGGACTTGAAGCACAATTAAGAACTTTTCTTAAAAAAATGAAAATAGAATTTTGCTATAGTGAAGTAATAATGTAATGTGTAAAGGGAGGGTTTAGGAAGACATGGAAAGCAAACCATTTGATGGCTGCGGCTCTTTACAACCCGCTTGAGAAGAAAGCCGAACAGTTAGCGGCTTGCTACGACGCAGCAAAATCCCTGCTCCGCAAGCTGCTGGGCACCAGTGATGCTTGAATAAACCCTCATCCTAACCTTGGAAGATGTATGACTTTGGGACTTCAGAGGTTTCCAAAAATACACGAAATGCAGAAAACTCTTCCCTCCTTTGCCAAAACACACCGGCCCTTTGTTTATTTTACATTTCCCACTTCTATATGTTGGAAATAATAAGATCCCTCATAGCATAGATAAGATTGAACATAGGGTAAGGCAAATGGGAGGCAGCTCAGCCCATTCTGTCTTGAAATCTTCTTTCACACCTCTCTCCGAAATGTAAATATGGACTCGGTCCAGCTTTCCCAATCCGAATGACTTTGGCTGAGGGTGGCTGGTATGGAAGTCATTTCCCTTCTAGGTGCAGTAGCTGCTTTCCACAGACTCAACAAAGACACGAAATATCATTAACATCTGATTCTGAAAAGGTTGACAACCACTTCTTTGTTTTACCCAGCAGTCTGGGGAAAGCTGCTGCGCATTACTCTATCATGAGCAAAATTATACCTATTAGGCTCTGATATGAGTATTGGAATATTTCTCTCATTTGTGCGCAGCACTGGAGTTTGAATATGCCTATTGTTTTCACAGTATCCATTACATATTTTAAATGGCATGGAATGATCATATATGTAAACATTACTTCAGCTGAGGCTGAGTGATGCTTGGCAAGGCAAGAGAGGCTGTCTGATCTCCTTGGACCTTGGTTTCAAGGAAAAAGGTGCCAAGGGACTTTGGGGGGATGGCTGATGGTTACAGAAAGGAGATGGATTGACCAATGGGTGCTGCTACATTAAAGAAGTCTGGACCCCCTTTCCTTGACAGGCCTCTAACTAGCTCCCCTATTTTGTGGCATACAGAAGGAGGATGAAAGGCTTGCCTGAGGGTCTGAAAGCATAAGAGGGTAAGAATAGAAGAAAGGGGAGATAGCTTACTGGTTGCAGCTTCAGGAATCATGAATGGGGGGTGGGGGATGCCTCCAAATTTAAAAACACTTCTAAAATAGCCATTAATAATCACATTCTCTAAGATAAAAGCAAGAATCCTAAACTGTTTTTTTTTTTTTTAAGCACTGATGTTTTTCTTTCAGTCTTCAGAATAGGAAATGGAATTGGCCTAAAAACTTGAAATTAACTGATTAAGAATTCCTGAAACTTCTAGAGTCATGAGACGCACTGGATGGCACTTGCCTCACTGTAGTACCTCGTAGGCAGAAACATTTCTGCACAGGACCTTGATGCTTTAAGCAACCTGTAATCTTCATCATTTACAGAACTGAGTATGAACCTCCATCCCAAAAAGTCCAGGAAGCCTAAACTCACATTGGAATATTTATTGATATTTTTCTAAGAAACACTCTCAAAATTATCCTGGCATTTTTCTCACTATTAGTCTGCATTTAGAGTACATTCTCCGCCCCCCCTTTTTTTTAGATTAGACTAGGATTTCCCTGATAACCAGGAACATAAACACAAGGAATAAGGAAAAAAGTATTTGAAAAAAAATTTCCTCTAGGCCAAAGGTACACCAAAATGCTTATTGTGTTAAATAATTCTATTTCCTTGATAGATAGCTCACACTCACTTTGAGTCTGAAAACCTGGCCTTAGGCAACCTTACAATAACAAACTCATGGCTGTTTACTGCTTCAGAAAGGAACAAAATTGCTTCTTACTCTACTGAAGTTATTCTATGGAAAACCAAGTCAACAGACATATTTTTTAGCACCCACCCTATGTTCGTCATGCTACACTGAGAAAGAACAAGACACGTAGAGAGTGGTCTTATCTCCAAGTAAATCTTGAGCTTCTTACTGGCAAAGACAAAGTCAAACTGCAGCAAAGGATTTAAATGATGAGCAAAAATCAGATCAAAATTGGCAAATGAGTGATCCAGACAGTAGATGCCACTGGACATCAGAGGCAAAAGAGATCCCAACAAGGAATCAGAGGAGGCTTTATTAAGGAAATAAGACTTGCCCACCAGTGAAATCATTGCTACTTATCAGAATTAAAAGATTAGCACAAGGTAGTAGTGTTTTCCAAAACAATACTTTAAATAGTTTTCTTTCAGTCTGGCTGCCTTCTTTCTCTGTTAAGAATTTTTTTAAATACCCATTCTGCTTGTCAGTAGGCTGTCTCTTTTTAAAAACATGAGACATCTTAATGATAGATCAATCCAGTGACACTGAAAAAGATAGGCTACAGCACTAGCCCTTTGGGGAAACTCAGCTGTGCTGTCTCCTGCCTATTATGTTGAAATGAGATGGAGACAAGCTGTCCTCATTACAACCAAATCTACTCCCCCATGGACATCTGCACCACCACACTCCAGGTTCCAGGCCCTCCAAGCTCTGTTTATCTTTACAGAACTACATGCCCACTCATCCCCATCCATGCACACCACACACACTGCATTGTCTTGCTCAAGAAATACTCTAGCTATAGCCCTTATGTATGAATAGATAGGTTTTCTTAGCAATAGAAGAGGGTTTCTATTT
This sequence comes from Spilogale gracilis, assembly GCA_004023965.1. Classification (NCBI taxonomy): domain Eukaryota; kingdom Metazoa; phylum Chordata; class Mammalia; order Carnivora; family Mephitidae; genus Spilogale; species Spilogale gracilis. The sequence goes on from PITA01012262.1 coordinate 9,108, forward strand.
CTCTTCTTTTTTAATGCTGACATTACTGAGCATATGCAAAAGTCCAATAGGTAAGCACCATACTTTCCAATGAGGTTATGATTTTATTAGTCCCAAATAAAGGGCTATTGCACAGTAAGGCTACAATTAGCTCACATCACCCAAAGGACAATGGTGGCAGTGTTTCCCAAGAGCTGATGAGGATTCCAGGTGTTTGAGCTGGGGTGATTATTCTCCCAACTCTAGCAACCAGTCAACTTGGTGTTATAAGTCCCAAGTGCAAAGAATTTGTTTGTAATATCTAAGGCCGAGCAGTATCCAAATTATTTGGAAAATGTTTTGCAAAGAAAAGAGCTGCAATTCATTAACTCCTAACAGGTGTGAAACAGAACAGTTCAAAATCACCACTTTGTTATTCAATCCAAGGTGCTTTAAATTGGAAGAACTGTATAAAAATCTACTGCAATTCAGAGGAAATAACCCAAGGAGTTTGTAAATCTTCACTAGGTCTTAAGCAATCTAGTCACATTTAGTAGCTCATAACACTGACTGATCTCTTTTCCATGAAATGAAATCTAAGCTAAATTCCATTAACACCTCGTCCCTAAGTTGACATTTCTCCTGCCCCTTGGCTCTCCCCTCTTCAGAGCTCTTTCTCAAACCTCAGGTAGGAGGAGCACAACCTGGGGAGCAAAGATGGTACAAGATTCAACTTGGAACAGGATTCTTACCCAACTTTGTCCTGAGAAACAGGCTGCTTTCGGTCCAGATAATTGACTACTTTGTCACTCAAAATTAAAGAATCACTTAGATCCCTTGCAACACTGACATTATATATCACCACACTTCTCTGAAAAGTATTTTCTCCTCTCATCCACTTTTTCCTCATTCTTCCTGGACTTGCCAGACATTGGAATGGAGCAGTCTTACATATCATCTCTTATACCTGGGAAGCCAAACTGGGCTTTCCTCAGTGTCCCACCTTTACTAGGTTCTTAAGTCTGAAGTAAAATGCATGGATTCAGAAGGTCAAGCAGTACGGAAATTCTAAACTCACCCAGTGCTGGCCTATGTAATTAGTATATAAAAGAGCAATAATTAAAGATAAAGGGTAGCTTGTAATGTTTTAAACTGACTAAAGAGGAAAAGCATGTGAACTTTTGAAGACAAGTTATAACAAGGATGTGATATATTACATTAGAATCAAGTAGAGTCTCGTGTTTTTAGCAGCCAGTAGTTATACACCAGAAAGGAAGTTAGAACCCAAGCCCTGAAATGCAGGAGGAGGGTACATACTTAGTTTATTTTCTCAGATTAAATATCCAGCCCTAAAGTGATACAATCATAATTGACATTTTAATAACAAATCCAGACAGAGCACCTTTTGCACGTTGGATAATATACAGTTATTTGATACCATGGGTAATAAAATTGTATTTTAAATACCATAGATGCCAAAGAAAAAGAAAGTTTCCACTAAAAATAAACTTCAATCAGAAAAAAAATGACTTTTTCCCCAAAAATCTCTCATATTTTAAAGTCAGTACAGGGATGACAAGATACTTATGTATTTGCAATGCAATTTTCTACTTTTCTTATATTAACTTAGGTACAAGCTTTGTAGAATTCTGGATACATAATCAAACATGGCGCATACACACAAAAAAAGCTACACATGGATACCCATCCCACAAGCTTTAGAAAAGGGAAAGACAAAGGTCTTTTAAAGAGAGAGGAGAAAAATTTAACATCAGCATCTTTTATTTCAAATACCTAATATGTAGTAAGCACCTTCATTGAATGTTTATAGAATTCAGATTCAAATACAAAGGTATGCAACAATTTACACCTGCAAGATCATCACAATTGGTGAAATATTCTTCATTTGACAATCAAAGCACTGCAGAGCAGCAGCCTTCTCCCCATTTAAAAGATGAACAGAGGGCTCAGCCTCGCAATCTCTGTAGCTTCCGTGAGTACCAATGATGCCACTACACTGTCACCCCAACCTTCCAACTCCTGGTCCAATGCTCTCTGCACTGCACCTTGCTGCTCCCATTCTATAAAAATGAAAAATGCATTCCAAGATTCCCAGTCTCTGCCATTGCAGCAGCTCATAAGAAGATTTTAAAGAGCTGGGCACTTCCCCCTCTATGCCATTTTACTTCCCTCACATCCAGAGCCTGTCAAGGGTCTGCTCTATACAAGTAATTGCTTGGTGACAACTTAAGAGATGAAAGGTGTTTTGGGAGCTCTGCTCTAGGCAAGTTCAAGTTCCCCTTGAAGCCCATTTCCCAAAATGTGGATTAAAGAACACATGATTTTTAGTACTTTTTGTCTAATAGGATACCACAGCCATCCTCCAGGAAAAAAAAAATGAAAGAAAGAATCAAAGAATGAAAGGGAAAAAAGAAAGGAAAGAAGGAAAGGAAAAGAAAGGAAAGGAAAGGAAAGGAAAGGAAAGGAAAGGAAAGGAAAGGAAAGGAAAGGAAAGGAAAGGAAAGGAAAGGAAAAGATCTGAGTCCACATGCATTGTGGAACTATAGCTCTCTTTGCCTATTGTTTGTATTTCTCTTCCCTATTGTTTGTGAAACCACAAATGATGCAAAAATGTAGCCACTTCTCAAAAAACCCCATACTATCTTCAGGTATAGTCACTTTATACAAAGCAACCTCTAACCTTTCAAGTTGTACCTTTCAACTGCATCCCTGCTCCACCACCAGGACAAAAAAAAAAACAAACAAAACAGTTCCTCCTCTTTTAATGCCTCATGTGGAGGAGAATGGCTTACATTCCGGGTAATAATCTCTCTCTCTCTCTGGAGGGAAGATGGGAAGATATGCTAGTGACCCCATAAAAGATCAGAAAGTACTGAAATTTAGGGTTCTCTCTTAAGGAACACCCCATTTACACACACACAGGTAACACTTAACCCTTTTGGAGTCACCCTGTGGGGATTGGGGCACAGGGATGGATGCAGGTTACTCCTCTAGCTGCTGTTTTAGCTGTGGGTAATAAAGCATCTGTCTCGGGGTGCCTGGGTGGTTCAGTCGGTTAAGCGACTGCCTTCGGCTCAGGTCATGATCCCGGAGACCCGGGATCTAGCCCCACATCGGGCTCCCTGCTCGGCGGGAAGCCTGCTTCTCCCTCTCTCACTTCCCCTGCTTGTGTTCCCTCTCTGGCTGTGTTTCTCTCTGTCAAATAAATAAAATCTTAAAAAAAAAAAAAAAAAAGCATCTGTCTCTAACCTTGAGCCTTAGGTTTCTGTCAGTATTTGTATGTTCAAGTGGACAGACTAACTTGTTAGTGCACAAGTAGGAAGAAATTCAGATCCTTCCCAGTTTCTACCTAACTCCCAATGCTAATGCCTTAACTAAGCTCAAAACTACCCGCTTGCCTGGTTTGTTTCAGTTCTCCTTGGTGGTGTTCCTACTTTATTCCTCTCCCCTGCTGAATATGTTCCCCTTTCAGTCATCAGAATCTTTTCCGGCTTAAAGCCTTTTGGAGGATTGCTGGTTTGGGGAAAAGAGATTAAACTTCTTAGCATGGTCCTGCACAATCTGACCCCATCCTGACATGTTCTCTGACATGTGCCTCAGAGCTGTCCCAAGCTTCCTTCCTCCTCTCTGCCTGAAATGCCTTCTACCATCTGCTTCCCCAACCCATCACCACTTCTACATGATGAACACCTCATTATTTCAAAACGCAGCTCAAATACTACCTCCTCTGGGAAGCCTTCCTCTACTCCCCAGAACATTAGCTTCTCTCTGTTCTCCCTTGTCTAGGACATGGCATATATGGTACATGCGACACACTGATTAATATTCTTTGTTCACTGGTTTGTCCAATCCACTGGATTGTGAGCTGTCTCAGTGCAATATTATATTTCTCCCTGTAATACAGAATATACATTCAGTTAACATTTGCTGAACAAATGAATGAGCAGAAGAAACATTGAAATGTTTTCAAAGGCCTTAGTTCTCATCCTTTTTTTTCATCTACACGAGCCCTCTGCCCAATCTTGTGATGATTTCCAACAAAGCCACACATGTTGTCTTCACAGGCTCTGTCGACACATGGGTAAGAATGAGAAGCAAGGCTATTGTGCTCTTCATTACAAAGTGCGTTTCACATTACATACTTTTGCCACCACTTCAACCACAGGCATCCCTCTAACCCCAAACTGAAAGTGGCCTCAGAGATTTGGAAGAGCAAACTGAATAACAGTTAACTTAGATAACTGAGTCATGCTTGAAATAGTTAAGGCTTTTGTTTATTAACATTTTATTTATACAGACTTAATGTCTCCCTCTTCCACTGAGTCAAGGAAATGAAGCCATTTCATCCAAATATTCGATCAGTTCATCAAACCTTCAAATCTAAAGTGCCAGTCAGTCTGATGAACCTGATTCTCAAGCTGGAAGATCTGCCTGTTTGGCTTTGTTCCTGGTTGCCACAGGAAGAATAATTTCACTAGAAAAAGGATGAGTGAGGCCACCAATCACGAAGGCAAAAACAGAGCAAAGACTGAAAAACTTAAAATAGGGAGACGGAGAGTATCAGGTAACATTTTCACTGGGACTGAAACTTTAATTGGGAGGATAAGTGTTCATTACAGACTTTGTCCCTGGAATACTTTGGCTAAGAGATTCCAATGAGTGTTAAAATCATTACTGAATGGCCTCAATCTAAACAAACACCCACCTTTTCCATTTCACACTGAGAGAAATTACTTTGCTGTGTACTACTGAAAAAAAAAAAAAAAAAAAAAAAACAACCTAGGGTTGTCAGTTTCTCCTTTCCCAGAGGGATTGTGAAAGTTTTTTTCTTTTTTCTCTTTCTCTGTATCCCTCTGCTTTTCAAATTTAGATGTTAGTCGTCTGAAAAAGTTTTCTATCAAGGACTTAGACTAGTGCCTGACTTAAGTGATACCAGCATTTCTGCCCAGTGCGAAGCTTATTTTCCATATGAGCACACACAGGGCCGTACCATCTGAGCAGAGGAATCTCTGACAAGCATCTAACTTAGGGGAAACACAAGCCCAGAGCTTTTTATAAATAAGAGTCATCATGAAGCAGAAGCCAGTTTAGCTGGAAGGAAAAAGCAGCAAGAATTGACAAAAAGGATGATACCCAAACTTCAAGAAAGGAGTGGTTTCACTGGGGAAAAAGTCCATCCTGTATTTTCAATTCCTCTAGTTGTCTGGCTCATCCCTAACTGACAGATCAGGATATGTAAAGGCTTTCTCCAGTTAGTCAGGTTCATTAGCATGCAGGAACCTGAGGCTTTGTGCCTAGAGCAACTTTTTATTATAAAGAAGATAAAAATGATGTAAAAATGATGTATTGCATATTATATTCCATCAGCAGAGATCATGAAGATCATAATACATGAAATACAGCCTTGCCTTGCCCCACCTATCAATAGATAGATTACAGAGTGCAGTTCCAGTGCTTCAGCTTGTCTTCCTTTTGATTTTTTTTTCCAAGAAATGCACATAATGAAACCTGTAAAACAAATCACTCAAAAGAGTGATTGGAAACAAATTAAAATGAGTAGTGTTTAAGTAATTAACACATGCCAAATGAGGAAAAGGGACCTTATTGCTGATATTAAATCACATCCTTTAATGCCTAAAACAGACGACAGTAAGTAATTCCAAATAGTCAAGACAGGAAGCTAATTTTTAGTTCTTGGAAAGTTGAATGAGTTTCAATAAAGTTGACCCAAGTAGAAAAAAAAAGAAAAAAAGAAGAAGCTTCATTTTGATTTGGTTAATTCCACAGCACAAAGCTGGGCTTGCATTAAAACTTCTCTTTGGTTTAATTACTAAAAATGAAGTAAGTCATGGTTTAAAATATAGGCATTATTCAGGAAGCTAATGATGTAGGTTCCACCTGGTTGCCATGGAATCTGGTAAGTAAAAATTGAGGGTAGTGTCTTATTACTGAAAAAAATCTTAGTCTTGCCAAGTTTCCAGTCAATAAATATAATTCACAATAGTGCTGCCAGATAGGCAAATAAGAATACCCCATGCCTGCCCACCCACCAGCAGGAGAAAACCAAAAAGAGGAGTATTATCCTAGTCTGGATCAACACTGAAAATTTTACAAGGACTGAGCAAATAATTCTTAACTCTATTAATGCACGAAGAAGAAAATGGCACACTACAACTGGGTTTAAAAGTAACTAATGAAAACTCCAGCAGCTCTGTGCATTTCTATCTCACTTGGGGTTTTATGTCCTGTCACTGAATTAGACTTGAGTAACAATCTTCATGACCAAAGGCTCCGTTCCATCTCGGCCCCTTAGACTGCAAGAGTCAGGAACTACAGTGAGGTCCTCAGCTCAGAATTCCACCACTTTGCCCAACCTAGCATACAAACCAGGCAACAGTGTGATTGTCTGTGGTCATGTTTCATTTCTTATTTTGCTTTGTGGAGGGTGACAGTTGGGGAAAATAAGAGACGATGATGACACCAGCTCCCCTTCACATTAATGTTACCATTCATTTTATTTGGAGCTAGTGTTGCAACTACCTTCCTATAAATTAACAAGGTTCTCTGACAACTCAGATGCTTTGTATTAAAATACGTTTGGAACATATCTACTCTGAACCTTAAATGGTTACCACTTTAGGGATCTTGGCTATTTAACAAGGTTTTAAAATATATATATATATACAGGGACATTATCTCCAGTAAGAGCTACCTGTTTATAAAATACTACAACCTTATTCGAATCAGGACAACAACAATATTTATGATATGAGTAGCAATGAACTTGTTTTGCTGCACTTCTTTCAAACACAGCTTCATTATTAGAACATCTTTTGCAAAAAGTTATCATCTGATCTAACAGCATGTTCCCCAGAAAATGAGTTGATACTGGCTATCATATGATCAGAAGTCATTTACTCTGGGGGAAAAAAATATGACGTGTATTCCTTCCTGTTTATTTTTTAATTCTTCTTTCATAAAACCAAAAGTCTTCAAATATTTATATTCTAACCATTTGAAGACCGTATTCCTGGTAGGTAGACCATAGAGACTAAGGAAAAAGGCTCCTCACTGACCACAGCATCTGAAGAGTTTATTTATCCCAGGATTTTGATCCCAATCCTGAGACTCAGTCTTGTGGACTTCAGTCCAAACCTCACGGTGTTTCAGTGCCCATCTTGAGAGTCAAATCTCCTGAGTCATCAGTCCAAATCTCACGGGATTTCTGTCAAAAACCCAAGTACGCCTTATTGGCAAAAAAAAAAAAAAAAAAAAAAAAAAAAAAAAAAAAGCAGAACCAACCTAATAACCCCTACTCAAGCATAGGCAAGAAATGGTACCCAATGACAAACTGATAGGCCATCTTGATGTTGATAGAACCCAAGTCCATCTAATCCCACAAAAACAGGTTTTTAAAATATAATTCTATCTTTATAAAAGGATTTTAAATCCTCATATATGAAGATCCATCATTATTTCCATGATATAGATGAAAAGTGATGTGAAATACCTAAGTTAAAATATTAAGTCAGAAAGGACTTTCAAGCTAGCCTTCATTTTCATTTCTCTTTAATAAATGACTATTATTCTTTATATACTGTAAACCAGAGCCAATGTTGAACCTGAAATTTTGCTTTGGGACCTGTGAACATATCAAAAACACATGGTACTTAAAGTTATGAAATGCGGGGTTTTTTTTCCATTTTCACCACAAAATGCACAAATTACATAATGTCTTCAATGACTTAGTTTTCTCATATGTAAAGTGGGTATAATTATGTCTTCACAATCCACATAAAAGTTACAGGGTTACAATCGCAAACTTGGAAATGGAAAAATAAATTTAAGAAAGAAGGGTGAGGGAGAGAGAAGGAAAGAAAGAGGGAGAGGAGGGGAAGAAGGGGAAAGGAAAGAAAGCAAAGAGAAAAGGAAAAGTATTGGGGAGGACAGGGGCAGGGAGGGTGGAGAGAGGAGAGGAGACCTTCCCACTTATTCAAGGCATTACACTGCATTTGGACAGTATGCTTCAGCAAATTAGAAATGTTGGCAATTTGGATTAACTGAAACCAATTAAAACAAGCATAAGGGTCATTCTCATATTGATAAATTTCAGTTTCTAACATAGTGCTGTAATTTACAAGTTTCACGTTTGTGATTCCAAGGATGATAAGCTCTAGAGTGGACAGTATGAAATGAGATGCCATCCCACTTAATTTATTGTACTGCTGACTAATTATTCCATGAGAGTTAGTCTTGCCAGTCTGCTCTTTTAGGGGGCAGAGAATTGGCATTGTTACAGCCTTCTGTTTAGCCTCCAGGAAGCCTAAGACAAGTTCAGTCACGGAGAGGAGACCCTCTACTTTCACTTGATTAATAGCTTCAGATGAATTGCTTCTTCCACACTGCTTTTCTTATGTTTTTTCTTTTCTTTTATTATGAATGTTGATTCATAATTCCATCTTTTCCCTCCTCATTCCATTCCAGGTGAATCCACAGTGTAGCACAGTAGTTAAAGCTTTGGAATTGCACGGATTGGATTCAAGTCTCAGTTTGCCACCTGCTAACTCTATGACTTATAGTTCCTTCATTCCTTCACTGAACAATTATTTATTGTGTACCTACTGTATATACTCAGTGCTCCAGGAAAATTCAGTGAAAAGAGAGATAAAATTGCTACCCTTGTGGAACTCACATACAAATATGTTCCAGACAACTCCAAAACCAAAAATGAGTTTTAAAAGAATGAAATCTGGGTAATTCACTTAGCTCAGTGCTTAAAGCATAGCAAATGGTCCATCAACGGCAGTTTAAAAATTATGTCATCAAGGATGACAACTAGAAAGGGAAGCTCTGTCTCTTCCTTCATCCCTCTCTGGACAGCATCAGAGTTACATTGTTACAGAACCTGGACTGAATCCTGGCAGAAGAACCAAGTGATCCTCAGAGACTCTGGAGGATCGGAGGTTTATTTAATACCAGTGGGCTCAGAGGAGACTGTTCTCCAAAGGTCTGATTCCCCAAGCACAAACAGGGAGGGTAATTTATACACTTCTACTTCCCATACTTGGTACTTTGGGTGCACGTGGGAAACAGGGTAGGGAAGAAGATACCAGAAGGGCTTTGAGACAGGGACTGGAATTCCCTTGCTGGTTTGGTCAGCCATCTTAGAGTACACTTTTTCCCTTGTCAATGTAACCATAACTTTCATTTGAAATGACTGAATCAATCATATGACCAAAAGAACAACTGCTGTTGATCAGTTCAAACAAAAGTCCCAGCCTGGGGTAGAATACACTTTCAAGCCATCAAACAGAAACTATAGGCCTTATCATCAAGCATATATGCACAAAGGTTTTTTTCAAGTAACTACCCTCTGGAGAGATGTAGTGAGAGGGAGTATAGCATAGGGGAATTAGCCAAGTATATTTAGGTTTCATTATTAGCTTTACGGCCTGAGCCAAATTTCACACTTTCTTTGAAACCTGGATTATAAACATACCAATTGCATGCCATTTTCTGTTTACACTGCCTAAAATGCTCTCCTCGGGTGTCTGCTTGCCTTTCTCCTACACTGTTGAAATGTCTGCTCATCTTGGAGAACTTCCCTGATCAACTATCTCAAATAGCAGTCCCTCAGGTCCTAGTCATTCTCCCTTCCTTTATCAGCTCTTCTTTATCTCCACAGCATGTCCTGCCACATGGGATTATAGGCTTATTTATTTACAGCTTGACTCTCTGCTCAGCAAAGATTTTGGCTTTCTAATCATTACTGAAACCCCAGCACCTAGAACAAATCGTGATCCAAAGTGCTACTCTGTAAATAATTGTTTCAAAAGTGAATAAATACTTTTAAAATTGCCTACAATTTCACTGGGATCATAGATCTAGTGAATTCCACCCCCTGGATGTTTTAGTGGTTAGGAAGAGTTCCTTGACTCTAAATTAAAAATCTTAGTCTGAATTCCAGCTTATTTGTCTAACATTCCAAATGTTAGGCAATAAAGTAAAACTAAAAAATATGTCAAATATTGTTTAGATTTTTAGTTGAGGTTCTTATACTGAGGAGGCCTATAGTCCCTAACACCTTAAGTGAGGAACACTAAAAATGACAAGGAAACCTGCTTTACCAGCTTTCCTTTGTTCTCCACACCGTGTTTCTCAAACTTTAGCCAGCTTCAGAAACCACCACCTTCAGAAGGCTTATGAAAATGCAGATGGTTGGGTCTCACCCACAGAGTTTCCAGGTTCAGTAGTCAAGGGTGAAGTCTGTGAATTTGCATTTCTAAAAAGTTCTGCAGTGTAGCTGATGCTGCGGATCCGGGACTCCTTTTTGAGAATAACAGGTGATTTCACAACGCAAAAGCAAAACAATAAAATTCACTACATCCCTTTACACTTTCATCCTAACTTTGCCTCAGCTGACCCTCTAAGAAAAGTAATGATTGCATTCACTCCCTGATTTAACAAACTTGAAAGTTATGTTCTGGGAGTGTGGGCAAGTTTTGTGTTTTAGTTCCATAATGAAATCTAGGCTTCAGCATCATTAACCAATCTGCTTCATAATGAAAATTAATTATTATGGTCATTAGACTAAATGGCTTCTGTCATCTGCAAAGACATAATTGGTACAGAAAATTGTTTCACAAGTATGAAATAATCAATCAGCAAAGGCTAGCTGTACCCATGATTTTTTTTTCCCTACTAGTTTCCAATGGACCAGCCCAGAAGTCACTTAAGAACAGAAAGGCGGTGGGGAGATGGCATGGGTTACTCTGATGGGGAGTGGGGATATGTGGCCTATGCATTCTAAGCTATACAACATCGTCTTTAAAGTGAACTTTTCATAATTCCAGGGGAAAGACAAACCTTAGGGAGACTAAGATGGGGCTGGAAAAAAGTACTTTCTCCCAAAGGCACATTCTACAAAAATGGCACCTCTAAACAGATTTAAAGTAATACAGTAACATGATAGTGGAAAAGATGGTGGTAAAAAGTCAGTGAAGGAAGCAATGGGAATTATGCACAAATAAAATATCATAAGTGAAACTATGAAATGCTTGGAGAAGAAAGTCACAGGAGAACACCTATGTGGTGGACTCACCAGTGTAGGTCCTACCTCCTCCACACATGCCGCTAAGTTTATTTCATCAGATGACCACACCTCTGAGAGGAGGTGGTCATCAGTCCTGCAGAATTGCCACAGGGAACTTGCTTGGCAATCAATATCCTTCAAAGGTGCAAAACTGTTTTTTCACTTATTGGTTTTTAAATGCCATATACTTGAAACAAGGCTCTCTCTCTCAAAGGCTAGCTCCCTATCTGTCTGAATACACAAATCTACAAAGTCATTTAGCAAATATTTATTTCATATCAACTTCTTCAGGGTGCAAGATTTAAAAAGCATTTATTGGTAACTGGGATGGGGAAGGGACAAGGTTATAAAAGAAATAGAAACCTTGTTCTCTACCCTTAAGACTTCAGAATCTTGTTGGAGAAACAAAAATAAACAAAAGTAATTACATCAGAACAATACATATTAACATCTCCCAGAAAGAATATAAAAGCAATTTAATTAGAGAGGAAAATTTTCCTTATGGATTAGCATGAGGCGATATCAAATGCAGATTCTGATGCATCTGTGGGTACAGATAAATATTCCTATGAATGAGAGGCTGATTTTGACCCCAATATATGCTCAGAACAAATGGATGTTGACATGTGCAAAGACGACTGGAATCATTTAAGCTGATAAATAAATTACTAAATTAAGCAGCCTCAATCAAGCATTGTTTGTAGGGATATCATACTACCAAAGTTTATCATGTTTGCTTTGAAGAAAAGTTCCTCATGCAAAAATGTGGCTAATTGTACATTGTTCTAAATAATATCAGATGTAGAAGGTAGCAATTTAGGGAAGATTGCTCCTAAGATAACAATATTGAGCAAACATATAATAATAATGGCCTATCACGAATTCAAAAACAAGGTCAGCTACTCTATGTATGCTTCCCTCCCTCCCCTCATCTCCCGGAATAAGGGAGGATGTAAGGAAGGAGAGCAAACTGAGCCATGCGCTTTCCATTTTGAGCCTACTTCTTCCTCTGATTGCAGTGCAGTGTAAGCATTTGCCTGTTTTTACTGCTTCATCAGTATCGACCAGAAAAGGACCTGAACACAGAGAGCCCCGTGGACATGAAAAGCTAACAATCTTCATTAAAATGAAGAAACTGACGCATCCATCTATCTCAGTGGGAGTTTGTTGCTTACATATATCTGAGGGCTTTGGCTGAGTACAACATTTTTTTCCGATCCTCATTGTTTATAACAAGTCTTTTATCATCTTGAAGTCTGAATTAACATTTCTGTCTCTACCAGCTTAGTTGTTTTTCCATTTGGCAAACTCTAGGTTTTTCCTGTTGTCTTCCCTTTGGGGCATAAATTAGCATAGTTGTGCAATGCTTATTGTTTGTTATTCCTTTATTTTTTGATGTCATCCTTGAAGATGTCAAATCCTCTTCCCTGAGTTGTACTGGAAAAGCCAAAGATTTCCATGAAGGGAGGGTTTGGGAAGATGGAATATCTGATAGGAGCCTGGGGCTTTATTGGTGAAGCTGTTTTGTTTTAAGCATATTCACCAAGCTGTTCTCTTAAGGGCTGTTTCAGTAAACTCTCCCACAAACCCTAGCCCACCACACACACACACACACACACACACACACACACACACACTGTTCTAACTGTAGAGTCTGGACAGTAGCTGCAGATAAGGGAGTTCCACAATATGGAGGCAGTAAGCAATGTAACTACAAGTTCCATCTTTGGAGTGAAATTATCTCCTGGTTTTCAATCCCAGCACCGTACCTTACCAGCTGTGATCTTGGACCTCTTACTCAACCACATAACAGCCTCAGTTTTCAATTCTATGAAATAAGAGAAAAACTATCACCCAGGAATAGTGTGAGGAATAAATAGTACATATAAAATAGTCAAAATATAGTACATATAAAAAAAATAGTACTTAGTGCCCACTAAGCACACCACTAAAATACCAAATATCAAAAATTATAGCTTTTGAATAATTATGATAAGAGCTGAGGAATAAGTATCATTTTTTGATGATCAGGGGGTAAATTATTCTGTCTGTAGATTATTCAGTAGCCAGATTCCTTATCCCCACAGCCCTCATTTCTCTATTCACACAAACCATCTCATTTCTTATTCTGACAACCTCCTCTAGCCTGTCAAAGGGACAGGAAGTAAAATCATTTCTAGTACTATTTCATAGCTCTAATACAGGTGCATTGGGAAAGCAGTTGAATTAAAAAATGGGACATTAGCTATTAAAGATTCAATTATCTCTATTCTTCCTTCCCCCACTTGAGGAAAGTCAGCAGTAAGGGGGAAAAAAGGCATTGCATTAAAGTGCTTTAGGAATGTCTTGGGGAAAATAAGTATGCAATCTAAATGCAAGGTATCATTATATTATTATCACACTGCATTCATTTAATAAGAGATTAAAGTGTTCCGGTTCACAGCAACTAAACTTGCTTCAAACTTTCCCACGGTTTCTTTCATATTCTTTATATGAAGGAGGCTCCCATTTAGGACAATTGCTGCAATGTGTTGGTTTTAATTTAAGCCCCTTTTGGAGATTGGAAGTATCTTTAATCCAATCATAAAATTAACTGCTCATTGTTTTCTCAGACATTTCTTCCCAAGCTAAAGCAAGCTCTCCCAATCATATTAGGTGAATAACAATGAGGAGATAATTGCAGCCCCTTATTCCACTATATTCTAGGTTACATTCGCTGACCCCTTCCTTCTAGAACTCCAAGAGGAAAGAGATCCCTGAGGCAATCTCAGGGATTAGAGGTCTGACAAATCTGGATGGCACTGTCTGTGTTATGGGTTGGTTTCTCTAAAAGTAGACACTAAAAGGAGTTTAGAGTACAAGATTTTTATCAGAGATCACATTTGTGGGGAAGGAGAAGAAAGAAGATGGAGCAGAGGTGGAAATCAAATTGTGTGGTAGATCCCACAAAGCCTTAGTCAACCTACCAGAGAGTTCTCAAGCAAGTGTTTTGCCACTAGAACATCTCCCATGGCACAAAATACCTGGATTTTTACACCCTTGTCATGTTTAGTCATTCCACATGACTGAGGACTGAGGCAACAAGTCCTTCCTTAAGAAGATCTGGGTCCTTCATGCTCCTCCCCTCAAGACTGCCCTCCTTTCCCCAATGTGTAAGATGCAAAAGGAAAGGAATGTGCAGATGGATGGCCAGATGTTTTCATCAGGGCCCAAGACTGAGTCCCTTCTAGTTAAATATTCTGCCAGTAGAAAATAAAATGACTTTAAAAGAGTAAAGATAGGGCACCTGGGTGGCTCAGTGGGTTAAAGCCTCTGCCTTCGGCTCAGGTCATGATCTCAGGGTCCTGGGATCGAGCCCCACATTGGACTGTCTGCTCAGCAGGGAGCCTGCTTCTTCCCCTCTCTCTGCCTGCCTCTCTGCCTTGTGATATCTCTCTCTGTGTCAAATAAATAAACAAAATCTTTAAAAAAAAAAAAAAAGAGTAAAGATAAACAAGCAAATAGCATTCCTGGCATCATCATTAACCCCTTTCCTTCTGAACTTATTCCTTTCTATTAACCTTTACATTACTGAACAGATACCACCTTTTACCCAGTAACCCAAGGTGGAAATTTAGAGGGCATCCTTGACCTCTTCCTTCTCCATCTGCCCACATTCAGTTAGTTGGAATTCCTACAGAATCTATATTCTACCTTCATTCCCTCATCTTCTTTATCTGCTCATACAACCTAAGATGAGGTTTGATTTCTTCTCATCACAGCTACTTATCCTTCAAAACTCAAGTGCCTCCCCCTTCTGGGAAGGCTTCCCTAATCCCAACCTTTGCAGGCCTCTAAAAGAGCTCTTGCCATCCCTTATACAAGTGTTGGTTTACTTGATCATCTCTCTAGTGCACTCATTTGAATTTGTATCCCAGCATTTAACATGGTGACTCATACTTGCAAAAATCCTTAATATTTGTGTGCTGAATGTGCTTACTGTCCAGCTGTTTTATGAGAAGCACTGTGCTAACTTGGGCTGTGGGACCAAAGAAACAGCCTCTGCCCTCGAGGAGGTTAAGTGCAATCATATCAGCACAAAGAAACAGCCTCTGCCCTCTAGGGGGTTAAATGCAATCATATCAAAGGGGAGAAGGAAAGAAAAGCAGGCTCAGGACACAAGAAAAGAAATGAAAATAGAACAATACCAACAACAGAAATCCATGTGAAAATGAGGCAACTGTGGGAGAAACATGAAAGCACAGTAAAGAAGCTATAGAAGGGAAAGAAATGCTGTAAGGACTTACCTCACAAACTACAGATTGAGGGATGGGAAACTAATATGGAAGAAAGCCAGAGGAGGGCATGCCCTAATCTAGCCATATTTGAAATGGCCAGAGGGTCACCTAGGTGGCTCAGTCAGTTAAGCATCCAACTCTTGGTTTAGGTTCAGGTCATGATCTCAGAGTCAAGAAATTGAGCCCCATGTGGGGCTCCATGCTCAGCACACTGAGGTCTGCTTGAAGAGTCTGACCCTCTGCCCTTCCCCCTATGTGCATGCACTCACTTTCTCTCTCTCTCTCTCTCTCTAAAAAATAAATAAATCAAAAAAAATTTATGTAAAGATAAGTAAAATGGCCAGAGACCAGGGTAAATGAGGGAATAAATAATTTAATCAATTAACTTATGTTAAATAAAAATGTAAATGACCAGAAAGCATGAATCAATCCTTTACAAATTTTAACATCACCCCTTGTTTTAGTTTCTACCAAGTATGGAGGGTTTGGAAAATAAATAAAAAGTACTAGTTAAAATTTACCGGGAACCTACTCACAGTTCAATTTCATATTTCATGAGACAAAATCATAAGGTATAATATAAGATTTTATTGGACAGAAGCAAAAACAGAAGGAGGCTTCAGCCCTGCAAACGTTGACACTTATTATTTTTAACAAAATGAAAATCATATATCTCTTTAAGAAGAAAATGCGGGGCACCTGGGTGGCTCAGTTGGTTAAGTGACTGCCTTCGGCTCAGGTCATGATCCCAGAGACCCAGGATCGAGTCCCACATCGGGCTCTCTGCTCAGCGGGAAGCCTGCTTCTCCCTCTCTCACTCCCCCTGCTTGTGTTCCCTCTCTGGCTGTGTTTCTCTCTGTTAAATAAATAAAATCTTTAAAAAAAAAAAAAAAGAAGAAGAAAATGAAGTAAGACTCTGACTCCTTGCTAATATAGATACACACAAAATGGACTCAGAAATATACATATTTTACATGAGATTGTGATGTTCTCGATCTTGTTCTTCTACATAATCCCATCAAATAAGAGGCACAAATAGTGAAACCAAGTAATGAAAGCCTCTTAGGAGAGACAAACCCCAAGGTGACATATAAAAATGGGAAATACAAAGAGAGGAAATCTGTTGCATTCTAGGAGATACATGGGATATGAATTAACATATCAATAGTATTAAATATATAAGGCTATAAAAATACCTTGAAATGTTTAGGCTAAAAAGTACGTACTAGAATACTCTAGTCCTTCCCCATTTCCTCTAGCATATTTTTCCCTCTCAATTCCTAATTGTTCAACATTATTCTCAGTCCTCAGTTCTCTTTTCTCTCTTAATGACCTTAAATTACCTTTAAAATAATCCTAAACAATCCTAAAATTCTGAGATTTGTTGCTTGTAGCTTTCTCAAAAACATAATTCCAGTTTGAGTCTACTGATATGAAAGTCACATCTAGTGATATCGTTTAAATGGTATCTCATTTCTCTTTTTTTGTTTCCACAACCATGATCAAATTCAGTCAGATATTACCTCTCCTATGGACCCAAGCCTGAGTTATGCCACATACCACTACTCATCGTTGTGCTTAAAACACTCTTTTTGTATGCTGTTCTCTGCTCAAATACTTTTATTCTTCACCCTAGCCTACAAACTTAGACTCCAAACTTGGGCCTTAGCCTCCAAACTCCTCATAGGTTATTCAAGAACTTCCACTATCTGGCTCTTTCCACTATCTCACATTGTCACTTGCTCCTGAAACAAAACCTTCATTCTAACCAGCTTACCAGGTCTCGGTCCATCCAGTATCTTCAAATCACACAAAGGATACTGCTAACTCTCTGAATAAGTAGTATGGAAGCTTAAAAATGTTAGTTACTTTAATCAAGAACATGTTGTTTAAAAGGGGAGGGGCACTCAAACTCAAGCCTTTCTCATTCCAAAGCTGTCCTCACGGGTTCTTGATTTTTTTGCATCCGAAAGCTGGTGCTCTTCACCACTCTGTTCAGTCTTTCCTATCAACCAAGACAAGTATAAATTGGGAACAGGAACAAAAATTCTATCTCCATAAATCTCCACATTAGCCAAAACTTATATATGGTGTAATTGTGAAAGACAAGCACATACTTAAAGATTGATGCCTCACTTAAATATGTATGCTAAAAATAGATGAAAGTATATTTAACTGATCCTAGTTCCTTGATACAAAACAAAAACTGTATGACTCAAAGGCTTCTATGCAATCAGAAAATATTTCTATGAGCTAGTGAAGGCTTTCAAAAAGTAGCTCCTGGGAGAAAAAAACAAATAGATTTATAATTCCACAGGTATTTCCTCACAAGACAATGAGCTAGAGTTTGGTCTCTCTCTCATGTGCGTATGAGTTTATGTCAGTTTCATTCTCTCCTTATACTGAAATCAAAGCATATGAAGAGCAGTTTCTCCTTTCTTAGTAGTGCTGAAGTCCCCAGAGCAGGGATCGATATATTATAGCCTATAATACTATATATCATATATATCATAGCCTACAATACTATGTCAGAGTTTGCAAAGTGGTGGCCTGAAGACTCAGTCTGGCCTGCATGTGTGTGCCATTGGCCCATGAAGTACTCTCCTTTAAATGAATTAATCTCCAACATTCAAAATTCAATGAATTTCACATGAAAATCCAGATTTATAGACTTTCTTGGAAAATACAGAGATCTGGGAACACTAGGAACACATTCTTCCTAGACCACTAGCCACTCCCTCTAGTTGGGGGCTGAAGTGGGCTCCATAATTTTATAGTCCCATCTGGCTGGTCCCCCACTCAGGGCTCCTGCCTTGTCTTACAGGCATTTCATTCCACATCCTCAGGTGTTAAAAGTGATCAGATCTTGGAAAGCATTTGTGGAAGAACACAATAAAAAATGTAGGAAGAACAAAAGCAGAAAATCAGAACATAATTCCAGGGTTTTTGTTTTGTTTTGTTTTGTTTTGTCTTTTGTTGTGTTGGAAATTGTTCACTGAAATGCTTTTCTGTGAAGATGAAAAGTGCATCACAGTTCCTTCCACACTTCCTGATCCTTTTTCTGTCTCATCTGCTACTTGTAAAGTATACTTAAAAAAAAAAAAAAAAGAAGAAGAAGAAGAAGAAGAAGAAGAAGAAGAAAGAAAAGAGAAGAAAACTAAAGAGATAGAACTATTTTAATTCCTTTTTCTCACAATTCTCTCCTACCTCTGCTGCCCTCCTCCAATCCTCAGTTTGGGAGACAATGACAGTTATGAGAGGATCAAATCTTATGCTCATATTGAGAAAAGTCTGATATTTTCGTAGGAATTTACAGAACAAATTAGAAAAAAGTGATACAATGGTTTGCAAAAACACTAGATTATAGGCATGAAAAGTAAACAACAAAATGGTAACCAAACAGAACACTGGGGATTGAAGTAGGGAGTATTCTTAAAACTAAATCAAGCAATAGAGTCAAGATCTTTAGTTTTAATGATGTCTTTAGGAAGGATATTTTATTCTATATGTACACTTTAAAATAAGCAGTCTCAGGAATTTGCAAGGGTTATTATGTCATTCCCTTCTATGCTACTGAATAAAAGGAGCCTGTGATTAAGTAGCAATCCATGATTTAAGGAACAGATAGAATTCATTGAACATTTTATAAGAGCATTTCTAGTGGCTTCTCACCTCTGAGGAGCTAGTTTCGATTTATACACTATAATTAATCAGATAGCCAGAGCTAGAGAAAATTCATCAAAGAGAATGGAAACTTATTTTTGGGTAATTAGCTACTCTGGTGATTGATCAGATAGTTACTTCTTTATTTTTTCTGTTCACTGCCAATTCTGACTATATATTTTATCTTATTATCTAGGAATCTCCAAGTGGAAAATGCCTAATAATTTCTCAAGGCCTGCTTCAGTGTCAATGAAGAAGATAATAGGAGAAAAGCTCTTTGCAAAACAAGTTTTCCAAGTTTTCTATGTGGTCTCCTTTTGAAATACTGGAATTCTATCCTAAATTTCCCATGGAAGTGGCTCTGTTTGAAAATATAAGGATAGAATAGCAGAAAACATAATGAAGCACAGACTTATGAGATAATCAGGATATTAAAGAGAAAAGTAGACTTTTGGGCTTGAGGTTAAAGCAATCCATTCAGAATCTTCTGGAGAAGAACAAAGAAGAAACTTACTAATTTGAAAATTACTGCCATTCTTTTTTTTTTTTTTTTCCAGAGCTACCACCAATTCATTAATGCCCCTTTTGAAAAATCTCTTAAATTTTTCATTTGGCAAACAGATTTTCTTCATTGCTTCATACTGATGGGGGGTAAAGGAGAATGATCTCTTCTTATGTATAAAGTAAACCATATGAATGTGTAAATTTAGACAAATGGGAAAATAAATGGATGGTTTTTATGCAAATAGCAAAAGCCAAATGGATATGTGAAATGTCTTAGACAACAGTGGCGCCTTCTCAAAGAAATGTTCTCTTTGCTCTTGCCTTTGAGCTCCTCAAACCTTAAGAATCAAAATCGACTCAGGAGAGCTAGCATTCAACCTTTAGCTTACATTTATTTCCCCTTCCTTTTAGTCTAAAATAGACTGGACGTCTTACTATACATGGTAATCTATAGGGAAAAGGAAAGAATTAATAAGATTTTCCATAAAATGAATAAACTTGGTTTGTGTAGTTCTTTCTTTAATTTTACCAAACAAACAAGAAACTAGTAGTAAAAAAAGTACCTTGTACCTTTTGATAATATTTATACTCAGTTCCTCCTAGCATACAAAATACTTTTCAGCTCTGGAATAATTTTCTTTGAAAATGAGAAGTTTTTAAAAGGTAAGTCAGAGCAATGTTTTTCAATGGAAACTTATTTTTTTGCTGTGATCAGATTCTCCAGGGATAGAAATCACTAAGTTTAAATTCTAAAAATTTGAAGGTTTTCTAAAAAATTCATACTCTTTAATGTAAACTAACCTGCCCTCTCCTTTCCTGGCCACTGTGTCAGAGGAGAGCTATTCAGGCTGTTGGCATGTACATTCCAGCGAAAGCTCTTCCAAGCCTGTGGGTCTAGGTTCCTGCATTTCCTCCTCTCTCGCCTTCAACCATATGTTTTCCTTCTTATCCTTGAGTCCACTGATACTGTACTGGCCATTACTGAGCTTTTAATAACCAAATCCAGAAGATTTTCACCAGTCATCATGAATGTATGTCAAATGTCTCTGCTCCAAATCATTGGTCTCATTTATCTTTCAGCCCCTCTGGTAAGACTTGAGGTTCCAATATACCAATATATATTACAGTATATTAAAGCATATGTTAATATTTGGTATTTCCCCTCCCTCACCATTAAGTTAACTTTTTCCAATCTTACCTACCTGTTACTTAAACAATAAATGGTTCTATTAACCTATGGGTACTTGTTATAGTTCTTTACAGCAAGCTAGATGAGGTCTCAACTTCAGGCTCAGGAGACTCCCAAGGCTCTCCTTGTTTTCCTTCTTTGGTCCCCTCCGCCAGGCTTTGTAGTTTCATATCTCTTCTACCAAGCATATCGGTAGAAGGGAAATCAGAAGCAGGGACCTATAATGACATTTGAATCTGTGGTCTCTGACCCAAACCATTCAACCAACTTCTTGTGTGGTCAATTTTATGGCTTTTGTGGAGCTAAAAGACACAACAAATGTTCCCTGAACCCATCAGAGCATGTAACAAAATTATACTTCTGAATACATGGCAAGCAGCCATGGAAACTGGTAGAGTCAGCTATTTATCTGCCATTACTGCTCTAAGCTGTGGGCAATCAGAGGGAGTTGGGATTAAATCAAAGAGCACCTGGGTGGCTCTTCTGGTTAAGCATAAATTCTTGATTTCAGCTCAGGTCATGTTCTCAGGGTTGTGGGATCTAGCCCTGCACTGGGCTCCACACTCAGTGCAGAGTCTGCTTCAGATTCTCTCTCCCTCTGCTCCCCTCCACCAAATACACACACACACACACATACATACATACATACATATATACATACATACATACATAAAATTCTTTAAAAAAAAAAAAAAGGTATCATCCAATGACTAGAAGGAGAGACCAAGACCAAAGTTTTTAAGAATGCCTATGCCACTCTTCAAGGTATTTTTTGTTTGACCCTTCAGATTTATCTCCAGTCCTCTCCAGCCTGCCCTATGGTCCAGCATGCTCCCTATTTTCTGACTGGGTTTGATCCATGGGACCCCTTCTAGGAAATTAAGACAGGGGGAAAAAAGTAAAGTTGACGCACAATTCTTCCAGCCCTACTAAATTGCTTGGATGGATGGCTCACACAACACCACAGAATTTAGGTGGACTTTACCAATTCTCTCCTTCTGGATTCTGGTGACCTTTCCTTCTCTACCCTTCAGGCCTAGTGTTGATGGAGCATCTGCTGCTAGTCCCGGGTTCCCACAATTCCTTATGGCTCTCTAAACCCCACCCACATCTTTCTAATTGGTTCTCACATAAAACTCTGTAAATTATCCTAATTTTTAGTGTACTTTCTATTTTCATTTGAAAACTTGACTGACATTGCCAAAAAATAATCTATAGAGTTTCAAACAAGGCATATTCTAGGCCTCAAATGAATCAGAACCTTTAGAGATGAAGCTTGCGAAACCATTTTCAACAAGATATTTAGTTGAATTTTAGTGTCTTCGATCCCAGGTTTTAAGCAGAGACTGGAAAACTGTCTGACAGTTCAAATCCAACCTTCCTCTGTTTTGATACAGTCTGTGAGCTAATAACAGTTTTTACATTTTTAAGTGGTTTTTAAAAATCTGAATAATTTGGTGATGTGAAAATTGTATGAAATTCTATCCATAAATAAAGTTTTATTAGAACATAGCCATTTTCATGTATTTACATTTGCCACAGTTACTTTGGTACTACAATGGGAGTTAGGTAGTAACAACAGAGATCGTGTGGCCCACAGAACCTAAAATACTTATTGTCTGGCTCTTTTCAGAAAATGTTTGTAGACTCCTGGAAGGACATATTCTCATCTTGATCTCTTCCGGAGACAACTCCCTATTAACTCTTTGGGCTGAATACCAAGATAATTTCTTAAGTCATGTAGGCCACTGATGATGCAAGGTAATGATGTCCTCTGCATTTGGAATGACAATTCCAGCTTTTTATGTGGCTGTGAATATATTTATTCATATGGATGTTTACATGAGTACATATGGTGTTTTAAGTATTTGAACCAGAGCTAATGAACCTTATAATTTTCTACTTCTAAGCATCCAGACTCAGAATCCTTGTCCTGGCTACTTCTTTGTTGTGCAACTTTGGGATGTTACTGTTTTCACATTTAAATAATTTAATCTCTGTCTCCTAAATTGTTTTGAAAAATAAAAGAGAACACTTTATGAAAAAGTGTAGCACAAGATACTTACTAGATTAACCACAGCTATTCATTCCTTCCTCTACCTTCATCCTACCTCCTACCTACCTTTCCTCTACCTTCATCCTACCTGCACCTTTTCACACAAAAAAGTCAAGGGGTAAGAACATATCCTTCCCTGAGGACTTTCTCCAGTGAACTGAAAGCTTCCAGCTTATTGGGGAAGGCAAAACAGGCCTTAGAGATGCACTAAAGAGAAAATGAACATCACAGAGGTTTTTATCTTGTCTAACACAATAGCCCACACCCTGTGGGCACTCCATAAACACTAACTGAATTGGATTTTATTATGCTGTTAGACCACATCCAATTCCTTTGCTGCCTCCATCATCAGAAAAGCTGGCGTAAAGTATATGGAAATAAACAGTTTACCCATTGGTCCATGCTGAAAGGGAAACTTGCATGTCACAGTTGAGACATTACACTTTGATAGATTCTACCCTTGGGGTCCACTTTAAAAGTGTAGCTTTAGTTTCTCTTTTATCAGTGTACAAAAGTTTTCCAAGAAACATGAAGACTTTAAAGACTTGCCACACAGCATACATCATGTTGTAGAATCACCACAGTAGTACCAACTAAAATTGGCTTAAAGACAAATGAAGCCTCACCACAACCTAAGAATGGAAGATTGGAAACAAGAAGTAAATTTACCACTTAATTCTAATTTTCTACATATGCTGAAAAGGAAGAAACTATATATATATATATATATATATATATATATATATATATATATATATATATATATATATATATATATATAATTGCAGAATTGTCAAATACCTTAGAGATGATGACTTCAAAAGGTTTTCACATTGGAGCCCTGGTGGTCTTTGGCAATAACTTAGGAGACAGGGAGATCTAAATTGGATGATTCCCTTCAACCCCAACTACTTCTTCCACCACAGAAACTTTGTTTTTGTCTTTTTGGTATACTGGAGTTTTGTATGAGACTGGTTTAAAAAAAAATTAGTCTCATCAATAAAAAACAAGTTTGAAAGCTAGTGACTTACCTCTCTTACACTGTAGATCAGGTATCAGCAAGTGTTTTCTATAAAGAGCCAGACAACAAGTATTTTAGGTTTTGCCTGCCATACAATCTCTATCACAGCTACTCAACTTGACCATTTTAGGCAAACACAACCATGTAAACAGGTTAAGAGTAGCTGTGTTCCAATAAAACTGTATTTACAGAAACAGGTGGTAGGCTGGATCTAACCTGTAAGCCACAGTTCGTCTACTCTGTTGCAGATAATAAAAATAAGCTCTGAATAAGTTAAAATGACTAACCCAAATCACTAACCAGGTAGTTAGTGACAGTAGGAGACCAGGATTTTTCCACTACATTGTTGTAGAATAAGAAGATACTTTATCTTTTCAAAAGTAGTGGAAAATATCAGGAAAGGTTCTATTCTGGAAACATTTCATGAATGCCTCATCTGTGGCTAGTACTGCATCCTACCGTAATATCAATCCTACTTTTCTTATAATAATTTGCCCATCACTCTACCCCCCAAAAAATAATGCTTCAAGGTGAAAAAGAAATTTGTAATGTTCTTACAATCTCACACATTTGGTTTTGTCAATGTTGTTCAGTAAAAGAATATATCACTTAATTAACTATTGATTTCATCTGTCTACCTATAGCACAATGGCATCTAATATGTTGTAAGTAAAAATTTATTTAATGTCTGCAACTTAGTGAATAGATCACAATGTGGTCATTCAAGCCTTAAGCATTCCTTAAAAAGGGATGGATTGCTCTCTGTCTTCGTCTCCATCTTAGTACACCTCTGGCTGTGATGTCAACATAACAGACCCTGATTGCTAGCATTAAGGTACTTCTAACAAAAGGGAGGCTCCTCATTCAGTTATCAAAGTCCCATTCACGAAGGCTCAATGCAGGAGATTTAGCTTCTGTTCTTAAGATCCTGCTCCCCATATTCTGGTTCTTTAGCTGTTATCTAAACATGGGGAGAGAGAAGGCTCAGAGAGCAAGGACAATTAATGCAATTCTGTCGTTGGTGCCTTCTGACACTCCTTTTTTATCCCTACATTCAGCTATTTTGACCTTTCCCACATCAGGAGTTTCAGTTTCTTGTTACATCCTCCTCCTTCACAGGTTATTAAAAACCCAACTGGAAGGAGCAATAAATTAAATCAGAGCATATGGGAAATACCACATACTCCTATAACTCACAGAACATATGAGGCAATGAGGAACAGGAGAAACTAAAATTGTTATTATGTACATCTATTCTTATGACAGTTGTAATGAAAATGGAAAATAGTTTTAGCATAACATTCCAGTTAAGTCTCAAGATGGTTGTGTTGTGGTTTTCCTTAGCTGATCTGCCTATAGACAATAGAGACCTGAGATTTCTTTAGGAAATAATTACAAAGATTCACAACTCCAAATGTCCATGAAACATGCATCAGAATTTTCAAACAATTCAAAGGGACAGAGGAGTCATATCATTTTATAAAAGAATTCATATCATCCTAAGCCATGGAAACTAGGATTACCTCCTATCTATAGCCAAAAACCACAGAAAAATATTTCCAAAAACAAAAAAAAATTGGTCATTTCATCATTCACATTCTTTTTATTCTTCAGAAAAATGGGATCTTAAAGCTAGAAAGGATCAAAAAATTGTCCATTTAAATACCTTGATCTTATTCCTAAGGAAATAAAATTCAGCAATATTAAATGTTTTCCAAGATCTCATTGGTTGGCATCAAACTCGGGTCTAGTACCCAGGTTCTCATTCCCATTTGGAAGTTTTACCTGCTACACCATTTGACCTGTTCCATTCCAATCATATTTACCACAGTTATAGTCTTAGATAGAATCTTTTTTTTTTAAGCATCATTTGTTTTTAAAACAAAGCAATCAGAAAAAAAAAATAAAAAAAATAAAAAAAAAACAAAACCGAAAAAAAAAAAAGCAATCAGAATACTTTCCAGCTCTCTTCAAAGACTTAAGACTGGCAGGACAAAAATCTGGTGAAAATTGCTCAAGAATACTCACAAAGTTTACAGTAAAGGCAGAAAAGGTAATTTTTGTTTCGTTTTCATTTTTGTTCTTTCCTTGTTATTAATTTTCCATCCACATCTTGGGCCAAGCTATCACCTCTCCTCAATGAAGTGGTCGCTGGTTTCCAGGAAATTGTTTATTTAGCTCATGACTATAAATATAGGTAAATCACCAGTGCTTTCCCTTACTAGCCTTTTCAACCCACTCCAGAAGATTGGCATTAACTCTCATACATTTGAAGCTCTGCTTTTCAATGTCCTTTTTAGTGTAGGGCTTCTTTAAAAATCTGTTTCCCATGAAACCTAATTAGACATTCTTCATTATCACATTTCTATATTCTCTCTTCTTAGCGGTAGCCCTTTGTTAGCACCTAGTTAGTGCCTCATTACTTATCTCTGCCCACCCTCCCCCTCACTGCAGTTAGTTGGCTTCAGGGAAAAAAAAAAGAAAGAAAGAAAGAAAGAAAGAAAGAGAAAAGAAAACCTACACACACACTCACAGAAAACATGGAATGGTCTAATCAGGCAACCAGAGAAATGTATGGCTGGAGGGAGAGTGAGCTAAAGCAGGGTCCCATTTCAACTGAACTAATATAGAAGACTTCTTTACTCCCTAGAAATTGAAGATCCTAAATTATTAATTCCCATCCCCCTGCCTATTGTGTTTGGTTTTTGAGTTTTGTTTTATTTTTTTTTTAAGATTTTATTTATTTATTTGACAGAGAGAAACACAGCTAGAGAGGGAACACAAGCAGGGGGAGTGAGAGAGGGAGAAGCAGGCTTCCCGTTGAGCAGGGAGCCTGATGCGGCGCTCAATTCCAGGTCTCCGGGATCATGACCTGAGCTGAAGGCAGTCGCTTAACCAACTGAGCCACCCAGGTGCCCCTTGAGTTTTGTTTTAATGAAGCATAAAACCTGTGTGGCCTCTTCCACTGCCAAACCCAATATTTTGTTTTTAATGAAAGGTGCTCTGGCTTCCAGAGAGAAACTGAGTCAGAATCAGAAGTTAGTTAACTCAAAAGAGAAGTTGTTGAGATAGTGGTCAGAGCACGAGTAATGAAATTAGTATAAGTGCCATTGATTAAAATTACTTTAAAAACATTCAGTGATTATGTAGAAAATATTCTCTTCATATCAAGTGCTGGTGAGGATGCATAGTAACCATAAACTCTCATATCCCGCTGGTAGGAGGGAAAATGGTAACGTCACTGTGAAAAATGGTGTAGCAGTTTCTCATACAGTTAAACGCATACTTACTATATGAACCAGAGATACCATGCCTAGTTATTTACACAAGTGAAATAAAAACTTGCAATTGTACACAAATCTGTACAAAAATGTTTATAGGAGCTTTATTCACAATTTCCAAAAACTAGAGACAACAAGGA
Source organism: Spilogale gracilis (assembly GCA_004023965.1). Lineage (NCBI taxonomy): Eukaryota > Metazoa > Chordata > Mammalia > Carnivora > Mephitidae > Spilogale > Spilogale gracilis. The sequence goes on from PITA01012262.1 coordinate 36,310, forward strand.
TGTCCTCCAGCTAGAAAATGAATAAGCAAACCACGTTACACACATCCACACAATGGAATACTACCAACCGACCAAAAGGAACAAACTAGCAATACATACAACAACATAGGTAAATCCTAAACATATTATGCTAGGTGAAAGAAGCCAGACTCAAATATGATATGCCAAATGATTCTGTTTATACAATATTCTGGAAAAAGCAAAAGGTAAGGCACAAAGAATGGATCAGTGATTACTAGAGGCCAGAGGCTGGGTGTTGGAGGAGGGGCTGACTATAAAGAACCACAGAAGAATGGTGGGAAGAGGGGATGGAAGCATTCTATTTCTTGATGTGGTGGTGATACATGCCATATTATTTGCCCCAAACTCATAAAACAACATGCCAAAAAGGGTGAATTTTACTGTATGTATACTTTGAACAACAAAAAGCCCTGTCTTTGACACCAACAAAAACCACTCTCTCTCTTTTCACACATTAAAAAAATTCATTTGGATGGTGCACCTGGCTGGCCCTTTTGGTGGAGCATGTGAGTCTTGATTTCAGGGTTATGAGTTCAAGCCCCACATTGGATGTGAAGATTACTTAAAAATTAAATCTTAAAAAAAAATCATTTGGAAAGATTGAAAATTTTCCAAAAAATATAGACAAAGATGTTTTGAAAGCTATACTAATTCCCAGATAGATAGGGGACTTAATTTTAACATTATCTAGGACTCATGTTAAAAGTTGTCCTGTCAGTTCAAGAAAATAGAGAAAATACATGTGTACATACTGAGTAGCCACCAGGCTTTGGGTTTGGAGTGACCACGGGTGGTCACCGTAAGGGCATAAGAATTCAGAAGCAAATCAGGCCCAATAACAGTAGTTAATATTTAGTAAAACCCTGCTATACACTAGGTACTTCCCTTATGCTTTACATTTCTTATCTCACATAATCCTCTCTGCAGTGTTGTGAGGTAGGTATTATTCACCATCATTTTTTAGATAAGGAAAGAGAGGCCCAAAGAGGTCAGTTTTCTGAGTCACATGGTAAGTGATGGAACTAGGATCACTGTGGGTTATGAGGTGGAGTGTTTGAAGAAAGGGGAACTTCAGTTCTTCAAAGGTACCTTAAAAGGTATGACTAAGGTTCAGAGGTGTGTCCTTTATGTAGCATAAGAGGGAAAATGAGTAAACCAGCTGTAAACCAGCTCGACTGGAACAGGAGATTTTTCTAAGAAAATAATGAGGGTACTATTAGCAAGTTAGGGAAAGAGTAGCTTAGAGAGGACACTAAATGGCAGACTGATAACCTGAAATTTGTTCTGTGGTTCCCTGCCCTCACACCACTGGAGATGTTTGAAGAAAGAGCAGCCAGTCTAGACAGTTCACTTGAAGACCAGGGTGAAATAATCTTTGCTGAAGTTTTGCCAGACATTGTGTCAGGGATGCTCCCTAGGCTCCCTGGTGGCAGGGAGAAACTACCATGCTGTAGGTGTGGTAGCAGGTGCTTGCCCTGTATCATCTCACTTTCAGCCTACCTCAGCCCCTGGAGTAGTCCCTATTACTTCCATTCACCAATGGGATGAATGAGGCTGAAAGAAGGTCAATGATTCGCATTACAGTTCATGGCCAGGCAGAGGCAGATCTGAGACTGAAGCCCAAGTGCACGTGATACTTCTTAAATTCACAAGGCTGAGAGCTTTTGGAGGTGAGCAAACCCACCAGGGATATTCACAGTAGTTCGGGACACTTAAGTAATGCTTCCTAAAACAGAAGGGAGGATCTTACTAGGTAATGTAGCAGAAGAATTGGCAGTACTTCCTGACTAGTTGGATATGAGAGAAGGGAAAAATCAAAGGTGTTCAAAGAGCCTGGGGAATTAGAGGTCTTAATGACAGAAACACGCACTTGAATGCCATACAAATCTGAAACTCATGAACAAATTACTTAAGTACTGAATTTCTACTAATTCTACAAATGTGGAATAGCCTCACCTATGTACCCATAGTCTCCACCTTCTTCTCTTCCCCATCCCTATGCCTCTTGACTCCCAAAACAGGAATGCTAAGCAAAACAAGCCCATCTGTGACTAGTATACAGAGAGAAGGAATGTACAAGGCCAAGTCAGTTACCCAAGTCCTCAGATGCAAAGGTCATTAGACCAGAAAAGGTTGACTTTTATGCTTTTTTAGAGTCCCAAGTGTCTTACTGACTCCAGAAACTTACTGTCTGTTGTTAATAAGCTTAATAAAGAAAGACCCTTGGAAGTCATTCAAATACTGAAGAAATGAAAAACATTCAGAAATAATATATCCTTTAAAAACAAAACAAAACAAACAAAATTTTGGTCACCCATTTGTTCAAAAGTAATTTACTAAGCATTTACTACAGAACAGGCACTCTGTGTTAGGAATACAATAGTTTACCAATCTAGCCATCACAGAGCACACAGTTTGGTTATCAAAAGGACTGCAAATAAAACCTTTGAAAAACCAAAATCTAAGTCTTCCAGAATCCCAGCACATCCTTTATATTAGAGGTCAGTTTGTTAATGTGTTACCTAAGCTTTGAAATTTTTTTCTGGTGTTCCAGAGTTTTGTTAAGAATATTTGCTATTGTTTTTATTTACTCCTTACTCTTGAGGAGGTGGAAAAGTCAATGTCATACCGTGGCATATATGTGGTTTCCAGAAAGCATGCCACTCAGATCTCTCACTGATGGGAATGTAATTGGCTGACTTGTCTCAACTGCTATGCTCTGAATCCACCACCACATTCATGCTGAGACCAGGCTTCCCACAGGCTAATCCTAGCCAAGGATTAAGCCCTTAGATTCATTTACACAGACCCTAACCCATGAGATAGAGGACCTCTCTATGGAAGATTCTGGCTCCAGGGCTTCTCACCATCCTGAGTGCAAACTTTCTTATAAACGGACTCCAGTCTCAGACTCTTCCTGCCCACCTTTCTATCTGCCTTCCCTCTTTCTTTCCCAAGGGTCAGACCTGCATGGTGCCCTGAAGGTCCTCCCACCTCCTCCAGCTCCCTGCCTGTGCTTTTCCCCTTGCAGCCTTTTCTCCAGTCTCTTGTCTGTCTAATTGTGTCCTGGTGTCTGCTTCTCAGAGGACTCAAACAAACAGCACACACAAGCAGTAATTTTCAAACTTGCCTTCTACAGTAAACTCCTCATTAATACTCCCTAAAGTTACGCCCTTAAACTTGTAAATACCCATTCACAGCAGCTTGCTGTTTTATTGGTATATAAGTATTTTTGAGGGAGTTTCAAGAGTACATACTTGGGTGCTATGCAATAAAAAACCTTGTTTTAGTCCATTAAGAGAAAACCTCCTTATTCCTTGGGTTCTGGTCAAAAACAGAGTTTTTGTGGTTAGTGGACAGGTGTGGATCATGACCTCAGGCTCTCCAATCCTGCTTCTTCCTCTCACTAATCATAGCAGACAAGCCACTTAACTGTTTCCCCTCTAATATGCAGATAATAGCATCCTCCTTGCTGACTTCAAAAGACTGTTTTAAGGATCAAATGATTTAATCATGTGAAAGTGCCTTGCAAACTAGAGTAGTATACAAAAGCAAAATATTATAATTATTGTCTTCTAATAGTACCAACTTTCTTCATATTTGCTAAGGGACAAGCACTGGATATAAAACATATGCATGCCAATAGCAAAGTGGGGAAAGTTATTAAACTGTGATAGCACTACATACCAAGTTATGTAGGCCAATCTTACAGCATTGAAGTACGCTACAAAATTATAAACCAAGAGCTCTACTGAAATTACCTTAATGCCTATGGATGGAAGTGAATATGAGATGTTGGTTTAAGTGGAAAAAGAGAAAAATGTCAAGTTTAAGGTGATTTCCAAACCACTGTTATTTGGATGAAATTTGGAAAAAATATAACACTTCCAACCTACTTGACTTCAGATAGTAATAATAAATCTCACTACACCAGTAACTTGAGGTTTTCCTTGGATTAGTTATAACTTTTTATAGTAATAAAAGAAGAAAAATATTCTCAAGGGTCCATGGATGTATATGAATATACATCTGTTTTCACCCCCAATACTGCTGTTGAATTTAGGTGTTTCAGTGTGATCATGAAGTTGAAATAAAAAAGGAAAAAGCAAAACCTACAGGGGTATAAGTTAACCTTTGTGTAAGTATAAACCATTACAAACTTTATATAAGGAAAATCTATGAGATTTATTTATAATGTTCTTAATCCTGAAAGCAATACCTTCCATTTAAATTAGAAGTCTTAAAAAAAAAAACAAAAAAACAAAAAACAAAAAAACAGAAAAATTCCCTTCTTCCTGGTTAATTGCAAAATAAATAGATATCCTGAAGGAGAAAGAGCTGACCTCTTTGTTGACTGCCTTGAAATAAAGGCAATAGTTGGGTGGTGCTTGGGACTGTGAGAAACTAACCATTTCCTTCCCTCAGTGTTTGCTTTGGGTTTCCTATTTCATTACCTACGCCAAACAAAACTCTCTACATAAGAAACCTGCAAGCTATACACTCATCCATTCAAGAGAGACACCATGAAACACTGTTGGATAGAGAAACCAATTTATTTCTTTTTCTTTTCTTTTTCTTCCTAAGTCTTCTACCAACAAAAGTAATACCTATAACACAACGAACTAAGGGTGGGCTGCATCACTCTGGATGCAGGCAACTTCCCATCAAAGCAAAACTGAACCTCTTGCTCCACCCATCACATTTATGACATTTTTGAGAAAATGGAGGGGGGCGGATTTAGCCCAGTCCCTTGAGGCAGCATGAAGTTACCTTGATGGATTGACTGATAACTGAAGTTGACCTGAAGGAATTATAGTTAATCCTTAACTGAACATGTCAGTCCTTGGAAACTCCGCTCAAATATACCCTCCCAAACACCAGCCAGGTCCCTTCAAACCTACTCTACGTAAACACCAGAAGACTCACCTAAAACACCAAAGGCATATATGATCAGGCTATAAAATCAACAGAAAACAAAACAAACCTGCAGAGGTCTTAGAGATTCTACTCATAGAATGCTCTGGAACAATAACAAAAGAGGACTGAAGGTTATTAAAGGTCACATTTTTTTTCATCCAAAATGCATTCTTCAAGGGAGAACCAGCTTTCATCAGCTTTTTTAGGTTTCCATATCCTAGATCACCCGCAAAGGCCCATCCGAAAAAATAAAAAAAAAAAGTCTTAAATAAATCTAAATAAATAAAAACAAAGGCATTCTTAGTGGGACTGCACTTTCAAATTAAACACTATGAACTTGCTTATGTGCATGCAAATAAAATGTCATGCTCATCAGGGGAGCATACTTTGGCATCAAGTAGTATATGGTAAATGGCACATAATCCAATTGAGGGAAAACATCTCTATGCCTGAGGAGAGTCAATTTGGCTGGAACTGCTTATGATAGAATCGACGTGTCACAGACACCACAGGCAGAGACAACCTTTCACATGCAGTAACACAGACCTTTCTCTACTACCAAAAGCAGTCCTGCCTGTGTTTTCAATTAACCATGTATCCAACAAAAAAATTTGAGCACCTACTATGACCCAGGCACTATCGAAGATACAACATAAACATAAATCAATAAAACAGTTTCTGCCTTCTAGGAGTTAAAGTCTGGTCAGAACTTCACAATCTATACAAAAAAGCAACTAAAAGCAAAACTGTCCACAATACAGGGGAATGTGCATAGCACAAAGCCCACCAAATAGTAGGTGCTCAACAGATGTTAAGTGAATAATATTTTGTATAATTATTAAAAGAGGGACATGAACAGGGCACTTGGGTGGCTCAGTTGTTTAAGTGTCTGACCTGATTTTGGCTCATGTCATGATCTCAGAGTGGCAGTACCAAGCCCCACATTGGGCTCCACACTTATTAGGGAGTCTGCTTGAGATTCTCACCTTCTCCCTCTGCCCCTCCCTGTGTGCACACACACTCCCTCTCTCTCTCTCTCAAATAAATAAATAAATATTTTTTTTTAAAAAAAGAGGAACATGAGGGTGCTGGAATATACAAAGCTTAGAATCATTCCTACTATGTAATAGGCTCACAATAGATATTTATTGATTGAATAAATGAAATAATAAATGCTATGAGCACATATAAGAAAAGTGACCAAACCTAGGCAATGAGTTATCTGTGGAGGTGACATTTAAGCTAGATGCACAAAGTGTGAGGAAGCTCTATGTAGGGAGAATAGTAGTTGGCCAGTTAGACAACACATTGATTCACATAAGCTGAAGTATTAATTTCAGAAACTGGCTGCATTTACTTCATGCCAGTGATTTATGACTGCCTAATGTTCTGAATCATGACCATTTAGCCAGTTTTATTGAATCCAAGAAGAGGATCCAAGACTGTACCTTCGAGTAGGGTGATAATCAACATGCCTATAACACCTTTCTTATTGTGAAAGCCCATTTATAAATGGTGAAATTCAGAGTACATCAAGGGGGACAGGGTTGTGAATTTTCTAGAAAAAATGTCAACTGCGTCACTAAACAGGAAGAAGATAGATGACATGGACAATAAAAAGTAAGAAAGAACTAAAGGAAAATACATGGCTTGAGTGGTTTTGTGAACAACAGAAAACCAGAAAAAAATATATTCACCTATATTGAACCAAAATTAAAACCTTTTATAGCACTTCAAATACGTCAATTCAAGGATATGCTCCTGTTAAGAAAGCTCTACAGAAAGAAAATTGGTTTCATCAAAATGAATGCTCAGATTTTCAAAGGGTATATTTAATGCGGAATAGAAACAAGGCTGTGGAACAGATATTTCTTTGGATTCTATGGGATGAATGTTATAAGAGAGGGATAGGCAAGGTATGGTTAGAGAAGGCTTCTCTGCAAGCCAAGTTTTAGACTATGGCACATCACTATGATATTTGCTGAAAATTAATCTCTGAGGATTTGTATCATATATAAATATATAATAGAACTAAATGGAAAAATTCAACTTACCAAAATATGCTTTACAGACAACCATTCAGGTAAGTATTAATTACTCCACAAAATTAAACTTGCTCTGTTTCTTTTCTGAAAGGAGTAGCAATTCTCAGTAGATGTCTCAGCTATGTGACATTTTGACAGGTTAAATTAGCTTCTAGGTCACACGACTGTTCACCCTTCAGTGACACCCTTTCCTCACAATAAGCCAGTCTCTAATAGATGTGCTGATGAAACAGGGAGTGTATCTACATTAATACAGAAACAATACTCTGCTTCCCTTAATTCAAAAGAAACTTTGCTCACTTAGACATATTTTCCATGTACTTCCTGTTTACCAAGCAATTTGAAGTGAATATTGGACTTTGCAGTATTAGCTCATGTATGCTAGTAGAATGTTTCCTTTCGTGTTACCCCACCATGATTATTCCACTTCGCAAGCATTAACTCCAATAAAGTCAAATGAGAAAACACAACAAAAGCAGTCTAAAGCCACTGTCATTGTAGCAAGTAGAAGTTTTCCTAGTTTCCACATTGTCAAAAAAATTGATGGAGAATGAATAATCTGTCACATTTATTTTCTGCTTTATAGTTTAAAATAATTTCTCCATCACTTTCTTTTTCAACCTTCATTAAATACCCCAAATATAGGTGCTGCAGGTTAAAATAAAAATAATAAAAATTACTGTTTAATTTCTGTTTCTAAGAAGATGGATATAGCTTTCCCTACTCTTCCCACTAAGGAGAGTTAAAAGTCGTGGGCATGGGGCAACTACTCAGTTGGTCAAGCAGCGGACTATTGGTTTAGGCTCAGCTCATGACCTCATGAGTTTGTGAGATCCATCCAGCCCCAAGTCAGGTTCTGTGCTCAGTGGGGACACTACTTGAAGATTCTCTCCCTCTGCGCCTCCCTTCACTCCCTCTCAAATAAACAAATAAATCTTAAAAACAAAACAAAACAAAAAATAAAACAAAAAAAAAACAAAGCCCTGAGCATTATGTATAAGACAAACAGAATAATATGCTGTGGTGAAACTATTTACCCAATATCAAGACCTATTATTTAGATAGAATGATCAAGTCTATGATATTATCACTAGGATACATATATCATTGGAACAGAATACAGAACTCATTAATAGACCAATACAAAAGGCCTAAAATAGAAAATATAGAAGCCAGAAATAGACCCATATAAAATAATTTTTGACAAAGGTATAAAAGCAACTTACTAAGGAAAAATCTTTCCAGCAAATGGTGCTGGAACAATATCCAAAAAAAAAAAAAAAAAAAAAAAAAAAAAAAAAAAAAAAAAAAAAAAAAAAAAAAAAAAAAAAAAAAAAAAAAAAAAAAAAAAAAAAAAAAAAAGGAAAGAAAGAAAAGAAACTCAACAGTAAATAAATATTCAATTAGAAAATGAGCAAAAGACATGAAGATACATTTTACTAAAAATAATACACAGATTTCATATAGCTATATAGCACATGAAATGACATTTGACATCACGGTACATTAGGGAAGTGATAATTAAAACAACAATGAAATATCACTACATACTTATTAAAATGGTTAAAATAAAAAATAGTGAGAATACCAGATGCTGGGAAGGATGAGGGGAACTGGATCATTAATTGTTGCTGGCAAAAATGTAAAATGATACATCCACTTTGGAAAATAATTTGACAGTTTCTGAAATACTAAACATGCAACTACCATATGACAGTAATAACACTCTAGCCTTTATCCCAGAGAAGATTTAGGTTCACTCAAAATTCTACACACAGTTTATATCAATTCCATTCACAATAGCCCCAAACTGGGAACAACCCAGATGCCCTTCAATGCATAAATAGTTAAGCAAACTCTAATACATTCATATCATGGAATACCACTCAGGAATAAAAAGCAATAAAGTATTTAGAGCAACCTGGGTGAATCTCCAAAGAATTATACACAATGAAAAAAGTCAATGCCAAAAGATTATATTCTCTATGACTAAATTTATATATCACTCTTGAAATGACAGCATTATAGAAATGATGAACAGATTTATGGTCATCAGGAAGGAATGACGCAAGCAGGGTGGGAGGGATGTGGGTGTTGCTATAAAAGGGCAAAGGGATCTTTGTGGTGATGGGAAATTCTTATCTTGGCTGCTGATGGCAAATCCTGGTTGTGATTTGGTACTACAATGTTGGGAGATATTACCTTTGAGAGAAGTATGTAAAGAAACTTGGAATTTTTTGCTTTATTTCTTATAAGATTGAATCTATGATTATTTCAAAAATAAAACGTTTAATTAAAGGATTACCCACACATTTCTTAAGTTAAGGAAACATAAGTGCAAACAAACAAATGTATTATAAATATGTGCAGTAGTTGACAGGGACATGAAGTCCCTTGCATGGAACAGTACGGTCACTATGGGCGTTACCAAAGCCTTCCCAAGAGAGCTAAAATTTGGGCTGGATCTTGAAAGATGGGAGCAGTTTAGCGGTTTTCCTTTAATCCCTGCAGTCTTATGGGACAGATGTTATTACATCTCCTTTCAAGAGATTTGGAAATGTTAAATCAATAGCTCAATGTAATACAGTTCCCAATTTTAAGTTTATTCTCTTTCCACTTTTACCATAAGGTTTAATTTTCAAAATACAGCATAATAGGAACAAAATGCCAAAGAAGTAATAAATTACAAAATATTATTTTTTAAAAAAGGGCATTCATTTTCCAGCATAGTTAAGTACTGATAGTATTCCTGATACAGGTTAGGCACGCAGATATGTGCTACTGATAAGACAAATTCATATGCCTCAGAAAGGAAAAAGGGAACCATTCAGTATCCACTATGTTTTAGAGCCAATGACTCTCAAATCATTTCCAGGCTGCATGCTATTCCTTACACAAGAAACTCCCATTTGTAACATTTCTTACTGTGCGTAGTGACTTGGAGTGAGAAAGAGACAAGAAGTCAAATTCAAGATCATTTAAAGAAAGTGGAAGCATATGTGCAGTTTATAGAAAGTTCTCCATATAATTTAGAGAGTTCTCTCAAAAGGGAATTATGACCTCTCCCACAGAATGTAAAGCACTATGTAGACCATTTCACATTCTTCCTAATAATTTTATGAGTCTATTAAAGGATTTCTCAACTTTGGCCCTATGGACACTTTGGGCCAGGTAATTCCCTATAATGGGGGTTGCCCTGCACATTACATTTTGGCAGCATCCCTGGTATCTACTTAATAGATGCCAGTAGCATCCCCACCCTGAATTGGGACAATCAAAATATCTTCAGACATTACCAAATGTCCCCTAGGGGTTGTGAAATTGCTCTCCTTGGAGAACCATCTAGTAGTGTTATTGTCATTTTGTAAGTAAGAACTGATGTTTGAAGTTCAATAGGCTGCCAAAATTATACAATGATTAACTGGTAGAACCAGGAATAGAACATAGGTCTCCTTGATTCTAAAGGAATCCAAACATTTTCTACTACACACCTAACTTCTATAAAGAGCTCACATCCTTACAAAGGATGTTTGTGGAAAGACAAAGACAAACCCAGCATTACAGAATAAGGTGATTGGGGCTCTTACTAAGGAGAGAGAAGAAGGCTCTAAGAACCAAAAGGATGAAACAACTAGTTCTGTCTGAAGTAGACAAGGAAGAATAGATATGTTCATTTCTGTTGTTGCAGAACAAAACTAGTAGCCCAAAACACAAATTTATTATCTCACATATTTAGGGTCAGGTTAGCCAGGAGCTAGAGGTCTCATGAGGCTGAAGTCAGGGTGTTTCTTCTTTTTTTTTTTTAAGATTTTATTTATTTATTTGACAGAAAGAGAGATCACAAGTAGGCAGAGAGAGAGGCAGGCAGAGAGAGAGGAGGAAGCCAGCTCCCTGCCCTTCAGAGAGCCCGATGCAAGCCTCGATCCCAGGACCCTGAGATCATTACCTGAGCCGAAAGCAGAGGCCTAATCCACTGAGCCACCCAGGTGCCCCAGGGTGTTTTCTAGAGCTATCATTTCATGTATGAATCAGGATCCTCCTCCAAGCTCACTGGTTGTTGGTAAAATTCATTTCCTCGTGACTCTATAACCAAAGTTCTCATTTTCTTGCTGGCTGTCAGCCAGGGACCACTCTTAACTCCTAGAGGCCACTCTCAGGTCCTTATCACATGGGCCCCTCATCTCAAAAAGTGATGACCTACTTATTCAAGGGCTGGTGGAGATTCTGCTGCTGTTTTGTGCTCACTAGGTCTGGTCAGTCCCACCCAGGATATTTTCCCTTATGAGCAACTCATAGTCAACTGATTAGTTGGCCTTATTATATCTGCAAAATCCCTTTTCCCATATAACACAGCATAATTATGAAAAAGATGTTTTCAAGTCACAGCCACATTCAAGGGGAGGGGATACAAGGGTATGGATCAATGGGGGGCTTATCTTAGAATTCTGTCTACCATGGTAATGCATAAACAGGTTTTCTTCCTGGCCAGCCCAAGTAACATCCAACTTGACATATGCACTGGTCATCATACACCTGGTTACCCCTACAAACACCTTCCAGTCCCAAAGCGATGGCTCTATCTTGCTTACCTTATCTTCACATAATGTTGCCTCCTAGATCCTGGACAAAACTATTGTATACTTGAATCTTCCTTTAAAAACTTGGCTCTCCTCTAAATATTTCCTCTCACCCTTAGGAATATAACAATTCCTATGTATTCTGAGCCCTGACATTTAAACAAATAGTCATAATATTAAGTAATTTTGCATGAGCCATGTTAATTCACAGTTGATCTTATCTAATGATAACCTAATAAAGTATGTCTTATCCCCACTTTTTTAAGTAAGAAAATTTAGGATCAGAGTGACTAAGCAGCTTTCTTAATGTCCCACAGTTTTGTTCAAGGATATGACAGTCACAAATTCATGTGACTCCAAGTTCACACTCCTTCTGGTGTGAACTTTCACTTTATGGAGGGTAGTAGAAGAGCAGTGACTGAGAAATTTATAATTCTTTTGCCCTGTACCAAATAGCATCTCAACTATTCAGCATCTCTCACCTCAATTGTCATAAACATCTAAATAACTCCTGTTCTAACTCTTTTTATAACTGATACTTTTATCAAAATCTCATCTCACCCTTTCAGAATCTTTTGGGACAGGAAGTCTGTCTCTCTGTAGTCTCTTTGGTGCCTATTCAGCCTTGCCTAAATGATAGCATTTGAAAATTATGTGTATACATGACAAATGAATTCTCTTATCACCCAACTAAATACCATAATTCTGAAAAAAAATCTATAAACTGGGAAGAGGAAAGCAATGTGTGCACAAAACACCCTTTCTACTCTGCCTGCTTTCCCTGCACTTCTTTCACTGGCTTATTCTCTACAAGAAGCTGTACATCAGTTCTGCTCCACTTCCACTACCTGCAGATGAGAGATGGAACTCCGTGCTCCAATATCTCTTAATAATATTTCATTAAATCACAATAATCCAGGTTCCCAGTGGCATTTCTATGAGAGAACTTTTCCTATGCCCAACACAGACTCAGATATATAGACAAGCCTTTATCAAGGTCTGGTGTTTAATTGTAGGGAAAGGGAGAAGAAGATTTAAAATCATATATTGGGATGCCTGGGTGGCTCAGTGGGTTAAAGCCTCTGCCTTCAGCTCAGGTCATGATCTCAGGGTCCTGGGATCAAGGCCCACATCGGGCTCTTTGCTCGGTAGACAGCCTGCTTCTTCCTCTCTCTCTGCCTGCCTCTCTGCCTACTTGTGATTTCTCTGTCAAATAAAAAAAATAATAAAATCTTTAATAAATAAATACATTCATAAATAAATAAATAAATAAAATCATATATTGATTTAACAGATATTCTTTGAATATGCGCTACTCTGCTAGGTACTGGAGTTATTCTCTGCTCTGAAGAGTTTACAGTCAGCAGGTGATATGGACAAGGAAATAGGAATTAGAATTCACATGAGGAATCCCGTGCAGTAACTGGTGCAGGAAAGAAAGTAGCTTAAAGATTTCATCATGGCTACAGAATGGAGAAGTGGATGGGTCAAGCCTAAGTCCGGAAGGATATCAGGAGACTACAGTGACTATCAAGCAACAGATGAAGACAAAGCAGTGCTAGACACATATGAGCAACTTTAGGAGTAAGTAGTCTTGGTCATCAATTACATATAGAAATGAAGATAAGAGAAGGAAATGAATTAAGAATGACACTAGAGCCCCAGCACAGTCACCTGAGTAGATGTTGGTGCCATTATCTGAGTTGGGGAAACCAAGAGAAAAGCAGATTTAGGAGCTCTGAAGTTTAATGCTAAACATGTTGCATTTCAAGAGCTGATTCTGAGTTACTTCTACCATGTAACCCAAGATGATGGTGATAACAGTATACAAGTCTCTTTTTCCTTGTCAGGTGTTCCAAGACAGACTTTATAACCAGGGTGCTATCTCCCCAACTACCAAGGCTCATTCACCTAATTGTTTATTATGACTTCATGTTAAATATACTTGGGTTCAAAAGACTTTACTTCTCAATCAAAATGTGAAATCAAAGCACTGCATAAGTTAAGTGTGTCCGTCTGCACAGATGTTGTACTCACCACATCAAAGGCATTTTGCACTTGCCATTGGGGATGGCTTCATGATCTTGGAAGTAAATTTGAAGTGTATGGGCTCCCTGAGACCACAGGGTTGACTGAATATGACTTGAATTATAGTAATGCATTATATTTACCATGGAGGAAACCCAGTGCAAATTGCTGAATCTGAGGATTTTTAACAAAAGAAATAAGAGACCTATAATCAAAATTATTAAATGGCAAAGTAGAGCATTTTCAGATCCTCAAATAACAAATAATAGATAGATGGATAGATAGATAGATAGACAGAGACATATAAATAGATATATAGACATATATAGGTCTACAAAAATGTTGACTCAAACCATGTTTTTTACTAACTTTCCTCATATTTGTCAATATCAGTCCCACTTCTTTATCATATCCATACTTTCCTATTGGAATAACAGTTGTGAAAAATGCTTTGAACACTATAATACACTGAATCAAGCTAAGTTTACCTTTAACTTTTACAAAAGACCATATATATTTGTTGGTAGATAAAATAATGTTTTCTTTAAAAAAAAAAGAGTCTTATTTATTCTAAATATAGTATTAACCTAACCAGGTACAATGTTCTCTTTTGCTTTTCTTTCTGCAGTTTTTGGGAGTTGAGAAATGCATTGAAAAAGCAAGTGAACAATGCCATTCAGTCGTGAAAATGACCAAAAAGATCCCATTGTCTACAAAGAAATTAGATTCACTCTGCTAACCATCTTGTCAGAACTATTTCGATATTTACATGATTTCTTCATATGGAATAACTCTGCATATTACAGTTTCAAACCCTGCATAACTTTTTTAATAACAGATAATATTTATGCAGACTATACCATGTGATAGGCACCACACAAGCATTTTATGCATTATCTGTTTAATCCCTACAACAATTCTATAGTAGATATTACTTTCATTTCCAGATGGGGAAACTGAAGCACACAAAGGCTGAATCTAAGGTCACAAAACTAGCAAAAAAGAAAGCTACAAATCAGGCCTAGGTTTGCCTAACCCCAAAGGCTTGTTCTCAACCAATTATTGCCACCTTGTTTTGTTGGTCTCTGGGATAGATGGGCAATTCTCAAAATATGCAAATTTGCTTATTGTGTGTGAGTGTATATAGCTAATTGATGGTAACAGAGAGTATAAAACTTTTAAAAATGATATATATTTTATATTTTAATATCTGATATTTAATAAATATTTTAATAAAGATGAAATATATCTATATTGTCCTTCAGATTGAGAGAATTCTACAGTTTAATTTGTTAAAAACTTTAAAAGGTGCTACCTTTAAAAAGGTTAGTTAACTCACAATACACACACCACCCATTACCACAGTCAATTCAAACACACACAAAAGTTAAAAATGTGAATAAAATACTAGACCCACTATATTTGCTTTAACTTCTGAGCTGACTCTAAAAGTACAAAGTTTAAAACATATAACATAGCAAAGATTAAATAACAATAACAATGATATCAGCTGTTCTTAAAGAGTATACAGATATGTGAAGATAGATATATTCTAAAACTTTCCCCATATTATCATTTCTAATCTTTATGAGGCCTTAATAAGGAATGTATTATTATCTTCATTCTGAAGGTAAGAAAAGTTAGGCTCAGTACAATTATGTAGATGCATAAGGTCACTCAGCCAATAAGAAATGGCCCTAGTTCCTGAAGGTAGAGATTTCTGATTCTGTGGGCTTGTTCCCACGAAATCCAATGCCACATTATGCCCCCTGAAAACATTCCTTAAAGCTCAGGTACTTCCCTGAGATGTTGTTGAAAATCCTAGGTAGCTAAAAGTCCATTTTATGCCTTCCATGTGTTAGCAACACTATAAAAGTTAAATTCATCGACATCTGTAATATAAGAACTAATGGGATCAGTATTCTTTGAAAATTATGCTTTTTTTCCAAATGTCACCTTATGTTCCACACATATTTTCAAAAATGAATGCTCAGGTTTTAAAGCGGGACTAAACAAAATTGACAATTAATTTTATCCAGGTACAAAAAAATATATTCTCTTACCTTATGGGTTACTGTACCAGTCAGGCCGTGATAATAATTTATTATTCTGGAATACAGTTATTCTTCTAATTTTGACATAACTGCCATGTTATTTCACTCACATATTCCTCTGTCTATCCCAGTAGCCAGGGGCCATTTTTCATGCAATTCATTTGCATCACAAATTATAGGTTTTGATACCACTGCCACAGCCTGTGTTTTAACTTTGAAATATATTGTAGCTAAACCTCTAATGTGGCTAATCTAGTTCATGATTCAGTATGACTACAGTCATGGTTCCCTGAAAGGGCTGTTGCTGACAAAAATACCGCCCTGTGCTTAAGCTGAGGGACTCCAAGGGCTTAGTTCCCCCGGTTCAGATTGAAGGATTTCCCTCAGTAAATAGTCGTCTGAGGCTCTTCATATCCTGGTCACTGGTCACCAATATATTCTGTAAACTTGGCACTGCTGAGCCTCTTCTGCGTGTCTGTCTGTCTCTCTCTTTCCCTCTTTCCCTCCCTCCCTCTCTCTCTTTTAACTAACCATAAATCAGAAGGGCACAAGCATGGTTTTCTTAATTTCTTTCTCCTTTCTACCATCCGGACTCCCATAGATGTGAAGAGATCTTTCTCTGGGTTCAGAGCAAGGCAAACACTGACAGCCCTCTCACCACCAGCCCCAACTCAGGGCCAGGGATTTTCTCTGGTGCTCACAGAGCACATCTCAGCCATCCAAGAGGAAGGATATAAGCAGAAACTGCCAGAGGTGGGAAGAGCTACAGGCTGAGAAGTTGGAAGGAACTTGAAATCGTTGGTCTACTGCTCATTTTCCAGAGTCATGAGGAGTTCACCTGAGCTACTCCAGGTTACCCAATGTGCCCCCAACTAGTTAATTCATGAGTTCCTTCATGTACCAAATACCTACTGAGCACCCACCCACTGAGATCTAGAGATGAGTGAGACATGATCTGTCTGGGAGAGAACACAATCTGGTTGGGAAGTTAGAGTGGTGAACAAAGTGCCATCAAGAGGCATTGTAGCCATACAACCAGACTGGTCCAGAAAAATCCCAGTTTGTCCCTGTTGTTCTGGTTTAATTGCCAGTCGCTCCCCCTTTCACTCTCAAAAGTGTCTGTTTGGATACTGAGGATAAATCAAACAAACACTTCAGTTGTAGGTGATAAGAGAGAAGAATGTGAAGTGATGGCACAAAGAAGATACTGCTGATAATGCTCATTCTCTAATAAACCTTTGTATAATGTTGTTCCATGGAGGAAAGTGATCCAGTCTGTCTCAAGGAGTCGTTTTTGTTGTCTTTGAGCACAAAGGAGGAAAGCATTGTTAAATAGACTTCACAGGAAAGAGGTTTCTGAACTGGCTGGGCCTAATCTGATACTTCGACTTGGCTATTGTTCATAGTCACATAGCTAGTTTGCAACAGAGCCAGGAAAGAAATATAGCTTTATTGACTCCCTTTTCAGTGCTCTTGCTATTGGGTACAATGTAAATGAATGCCCAGGATGGGCTTTTGTAACTAAATGGACCACACTAATAAGACTCCATGCAGCCTCTACTGGCTGCCTCTCACTCACCTGCTTTGCTGCCTGTCTTCTGCCAGTCTCACCAATATTTCTCACTAACCATGACATAAAACACAAGTACACAGAGATAAACCACTTTAACAGAACCTATCCTGACATTGTCCCTATAAAAGTTACGTCATAAAAAATCCTATTGGAAACCAATTATGATATGTAATAATAATTATAAAAGAGCTACCATTTTCTAAGGACATATTTCAAGTCCAGTTATTTTATTCTGTAAGATAATACTATTCTAATAATTATTCTGCAAGGTAACACTATCATGCCATTGTACAAATGAGAAAACAGACAATCTGAGAACTTCATGACTTGACATGCAAGTGGTGAATGGCAGAACCAGAGCTAAAACCTAGGTCTGCTATGTCTTAACATGTCACCTCTTCCACTATCATACACCACTTGCCCTGTTTCATTTCACTGCTCCAGGGAAAAAGTTGTTAAAAGTCCTGAAAAACAATCACAGTAAAGCTCAATAGGTACTAGTAATTAATTAAGATGTCTTAGAGAAACAGAAGCATGAGACACAGACCTGCTATCAAGAGTTGCAAGCTCTTGGGGTGCCTGGGTACCTCACTCAGTTAAGCGTCTGCCTTCAGCTCAGGTCATGATCCCAGATTCCTAGGATTAAGACCTGCATCAGGCTCCCTGCTCAGTGGGGAGTCTGCATTCCCTCTCCCTTTGCCCCTCTCCCTGCCTGCTCATACTCTCTGTCTCTCACTCTCCCAAATTAATAAACAAAAATCTTAAAAAAAAAAAAAAAAAAAGAGTTGTAGGCTCTTTGGAAAAATAAAGCACACACACGCATGCATGCATTCACACATGCACAAATATACCAACCCCATGGAACAGGAAGTGTGAGTTCAATAGAGGAAAATATAAGTGCTACGGGACTCCAAGGCAGAGGAGACCAACATGGTGGTCAGGGAAGGCCACAGAGAAGAGTCAGGGTTTGAATCACAAATGAAAATGAGGAAAGTTCCAGGTAGCCAAAGTTCTGCCATTGTGAAATCCAGGAGAGGTGATTACAGAGGGAGACTGAACAGAATGGAAATGATGAAGTACTTGAATTGTTAGAGAACAATGGTTAGGAATAGTGGGATTGCAAATCACCTACCTCATGGAACTCAAGTTCCTCATCTGGGAAATGGGAATTGGAATACATATGCCTGCCTTCCAAGGTGGTTAGAAGAACTGAGGGAGCTGATGAATGTGAGTCACTTTAGCGTAGTAGTTGCCCATAGCATTCACTTGACAAATTGTAGCTCTTACTATTATCTTATGACAGTAATAGCCATCTCACTGACTTCCAATGTCTCACTGGTGCTATAGGTAAAATGAAAATAATCTTGAAGAGTACACCTTTGTCAAAAAATACCCAGGAACTCTTATAAGCTCTCCAGTCTTCCAGGAACAGAAAGTCACTGCTATTTCCCACCAGATAACGACTCTTCAGAATTGGCAGCAACTATGCTGCAGCCTCAGTTATTCAGTCCAATGTGCAGATCCAACATCATTTTCTCAGTGGACCATGACATAAAAAGGGTAGAGGAGCATTGTGTCAAAGACCAAAGCAAGGCGACAAAGTATTATGCAAGGTTGGTATGTGCTTAATTGCACAAGTAGGTCTCCATTAGTTATCCACGTTTTTAAGGGAGGAAATAAAGATTTATTAAGCACTTACTTCTTGCCAGACACACTTAATTTCATCTTTTTTCACTCCTCACAGTGTTCACAGAAATACTGTAAGCAGCATCCCATGGATTTGCTTCTGTCTGAAATCCCCAAGATGCATTTCCATTTTGATTTGAGAAAATTACAGCCCATATAACTACTTTCCCTTTACATTTCTTGTTTTCTTCCTCTTCCTATTCTGCAGAGCAGAGGTTATTACTCTGGCTACACATTAAAATTATCTGAATGGCTTTTTAAAAATTCTGGCATCTGGGGCCAACCCCAAATTTTTATTATAACCTTTGGGAGTTTTGTGTAGGAATCAGTGTTTCAAAAGTCTGCCTTACCTCCCAGATGGATCCAAGGTTGGGATCTCTGCAAAAGGATTCTACCACCTTCTAGGGTGTGCACAATCAATTTTTCCAATTTAAAACCACATTCAGAGGTTGATTATTTGAGATCGGTCAGTACCTGTTTCAGACCCAAAGGAACACTTGAACAGAGATGCCACTTTGCAATAGAGGAGATAGAAGCCACCATTAATTCTCCTAGGAATTTTTACATCTATATCGCTTCCTCTGCCACCCCCAACTCACATACACACCATTACCAAATGCAGGAGTGTGCAGTATAGCCACAGCTTAAATGCATCTAAGTAATAGTGTCTTGATTTATAGTATGCACAAATTGCAATAAATGGCGTTTTCTGTTATGTGGGAGGGTAATAGATTGTTCTGGAGTGAATACAAGTCCATAATTCATTCAAGAGCTATGCTGATGCTATAAACTAAGGCTCACAATTTAAGCGGTTAATCCATGGTAGTTTAATGCTGAGAATGGCTTTTGGGGTGGTATTCAATTTGGTGATCATCTATTATTTTAGCCGAAGCATAATTAACTTGACAGGTATAAGAAGCAAGAGAAATGTTTTCAGAGACTTTCCTCCTTTCTCTCTTCTTTTTTTAAAAGATTTATTTATTTATTTGACAGAAACAAAGCTAGACAGGGAACACAAGCAGGGGAAGTGAGAGAGGGAGAAGCAGGCTTCCCGCTGAGCAGGGAGCATGATGGGGAACTCAATCCGGGGACTCTGGGATCATGACCTGAGCCGAAGGCAGATGCTTAATGACTGAGCCACCCAGGTACCCCTCCTTTCTATCTTCTTAGCCTCTTGCTGCATGTCCATGTTGCTCTCCAAGATGGTCATACCCTGCTTCAGAGCAGACTGGGAAAAAGAGTGGTTTCAGGCTCTGTGTGGTTTCCATTGATGAGCGATGAGTTGGAGAGAACAGCCTAGAAACTTATCTTTGCCATACTCCATCAGATCATCAGTCTATCACAAGTGCAATAGATGGGCGCCTGGGTGCTCAGTTGGTTAAGCGACTGCTTTCCGCTCAGGTCATGATCCCGGAGAGCCGGGATGGAGCCCCACATCGGACTCCCTGCTCCGCGGGAGGCCTGCTTCTCCCTCTCTCATTCCCCCTGCTTGCGTTCCCTCTCTGGCTGTGTTTTTCTCTGTCAAATAAATAAAATCTTTTTTTTTTTTTAAATGGAACAACATTATACAAAGGTTTATTAGAGAATGAGCATTATCAGCAGTATCTTCTTTGTGCCATCACTTCACATTCTTCTCAGGTCATGATCCCGGCTTTCCGGGATCATGACCTGAGCGGAAAGCAGTCGCTTAACCAACTGAGCACCCAGGCGCCCCAAATAAATAAAATCTTTAAAAAAAAAAGTGCAATAGAACTGAGGAAACAAAACTTAAGGTTGCTAGGGAAAGGAAAAATCTTTCTTAGGCCATGGTTTCTCTCACTTCTACAATCTCCTTTTTCTCTCTGCTCATCATTTTTGGTCCTCTATGTCACAGATAAATACTCTTTCTCCTAGAAACTATATCTGTTTTCTCATAGGCAGAGATTAAGTACAACCAAAGTGGAAAAAGTGCTTGGACAAGGATCCTGGAAGCAGTCTACATCCATTTGGAATCCATAAACTAAAATTAATAAGCCTTTTAAAAACAGACAATTCCTACCATGAATTTTAGAGAAAATTGGCCCTAGCAAATATCTGTGACTTCACTGAACTAAAAGTTTCTCAGTGACAAGCTCTTCTAACTTTTCTGTTTAAGATATAGCCAACAGGTGATATTGGTTCAACTAACAATAAAAGAGTCGAGACCTTTACAAATTAGCATTACAGGAAGAACATAATATAATCAGGACTAAGTCTACATTCAAGAATCCATAATATCCTATCTGTATTTTTCTCAAATTCCATATACAAGTGGAAAAATTAAGTTAAACCATGCATCTAAAGAGACATTAAATAGTGATAAAAGTGTTAATTCACCAAAAAGACATTACAATTCTAAATGTGCATGCTCCTAACAACAGAGTTTCAAAACACATGAAGCAAGAACTGGCAGAACTAAAAGGAGAAATAGACAAGTCCACAGTTAACACCTGGAGACTTCACACTCTTCTCTCTGTAGTAAACAGAACTAGTAGAAAGAAAATTAGCAAGGACAGCAACTGAACTATACCACCAACCAACTTGATTTAACTATATACAGAACTCCATCGAAGAGTAGCAGATAATCTAACCAAAAATATCTTGAAAAACAGACATTTTTTCCAAGTCCACACAAAATATTTACTAAGATAGACAATACCTGGTGTCAAAAACAAACCTTAACAAACTTAAATGACTTGGGTCATATAAAGTATGTCTCTATATCGTAACTGAATTAAACTAGAAATTAATTACAGAACTATAGCAAGAAAGTCTCTACACACTTGGACATTAAAAATAAATTTCTAAGCAAACCATAGGTCAAAAAAGGAGACTAAAGGAAAATTAGAAAAATATTAGAAAATATTTTGAAGTGAGAAAAAATGAAAATACAGTATAACAAAATTTGTGTGATGTTTTTAATGCAGTTCTTAGAGAGAAATTTATAGCATTAAATCTTATGTTAGAAAAAGAATAAAGATCACAAATAAATAATCCAAGATTCTACTTTAAAACAATGGGAAGCAAAGACAAATGAGGGAATTAATAAAAATAATAGCACAGCAATGGAACTGAAAGCAGAAAACCAATAGAAGAAATAAATGAAACCAAGAGTTGGCCATTTGAAAGATCAATAAGATTGGTAAATCTCTACCAAGACTGACAAAGAAAAAGAGAGTGAAGTCACAAACACCAATATCTGGAAGAAACTAAAGGACTGCAATTATGTTAGTGTCTTCCCACCACACCTGAACTCCATAAACCATTGAGTTTTCTAACTACATGTGTCAAATTTGGCTATAGGGAAGAGTAGCTGTGTGGTAGATTTTGTTTTTGGTGTAAAGCCCCAAGAAGTCTAAATGTGGAGTGAGGCCTTACCTTGCAGATCTACATAAGGAGAGGTTACATAGTTTCTGGCACTGTCAAGAAATTGGATCAAATGCCCTCTTTCTAAAAAATTGCAAAGCTCTAAAAAAGGTAATTGCAGACTTCTTTTTTTTTTTTTTTTAAGATTTTATTTATTTGACAGAGAGAAACACAGCCAGAGAGGGAACACAAGTAGGGGGAGTGAGAGAGGGAGAAGCAGGCTTCCCGCCGAGCAGGGAGCCCGATGTGGGGCTCGATCCCGGGTCTCCGGGATCATGACCTGAGCCGAAGGCAGTCGCTCAACCAACTGAGCCACCCAGGCACCCCAAGGTAATTGCAAACTTCTAACAGTAAGTCATGACTAGGTCTGAATCAGCTTATGATGTATTATTCCTTTGGGGGAAACTTAAGAATGAGAGTTAGAAAAAAATGGGACAGAACAAGGAAAGCTCATTTTGAAGCACTGAATACAGTTTCTGGAAAGCAGTTCTGAATGGAATTCTACAGTCAAAATAATCAAGACAGATAACCTAGTATGGAGAAAAAAATGGACAGAAGACAACAAATGCTTCACGAAACATTCAAATGGCCAATAAATATATGAAAGAGTGTTCAACCTCATTAGTCATCAGGGAAAAGCAAATTAAAACCATAAAGAAATACTACTACAGACCAGAATTTCTAAATGAGAAAAGCAAACTTCAAATGTCAGCAAAGATGTAAAGTAACCGAAACTCTCATCACTTCTAGTGCAGAGTATACATAGGTATAACCACTTCAGAAACATATTTGACATTATCAACTAAAGCTGAAACATGCATATCCTATGACTCAGCAATCTCCCCCCAAGGGATGTACATTATAAAGCAATGGGCTTGTATGTTCACCAAAATACAGGTACTAGAATGTTCACAGTGGCTCTACCCATAACAGCCAGTATTAGTTTACTATTGCTGCTGTAACAAATTGCCACAAACTTCATGGGTTAAACAATACCAATGTGCCATGTCACGGTTCTGTAGGTCAGAAGTCCACAAGGGTCCTATGAGCTAAAAGTAAGGTGTTGTCATAGCTACAGTTCCTCTGATAGAACTAAGTATAAATCTGTTTCTTTGCCTTTTCCAGCTCTGAGAGGCCAGCTGTCATCCTTAGATTGTGTCTTGAAAACGCATCCCTCCAACCTTTGCTACCATGATCACATCTGCTCTCTGACTGTAACTCTCTTGCCTCTCTCTTAGAAGGACTCTTTCAATTACATTGGGCCTCCCTTGGATAATCTAGGAAAATCTCCCCATCTCAATATCCTTAACTTAATCACACCTATAAACTCCCTCTTGCCATGGAAGGTGACCTATTCACAGAGATAAAGATATGGACATCTTTGGGGAACCATTGTTCTGAGTACCAGAAAGTGTTCAATTTCCCAGCAACTAGAGAATGGATATTTGTGGTTTATTCATATACTGGAATACTATATATCAATGAAAATGAAATTTTTCAGTGACTTACAATATTATGAATGAATCTCACAAACATAATATTGGGTGAGAGAAGGCAGAAACAGATGACATTAGTCTAGGTATAATAAACAGAAAGAGGAAAACTAATGTAGGATAGGAGTCAAGAGAGTGGTTCTGTAGAATAGAATAGACTGTAGAATATATCGTGAGGTGGGGTTCATGGTGGGGCAAGTACATAAGGGATATTTGAGGATGCTGATGATCCTTTCTGTTGATCTGGGAGCTAGTTTATGTATGTGCTCAGTCTGTGAAAATTCCATCCAACTATATCCTTAAAATACTTGTGCATTTTTCTTGGCATATATTTCAATTCAAAGAAGAATATGACTCTTTTATTGACAAAGGGGAAGGACAAGGTCCTGTGAGCAGAAGTAACTCCCAAACTTTATAACTTGGTACAATAGGAAAGTTGAAGCTTTTGAATCAGATAGGTAAAACCTAGACTTGCGACTCTTACTAATTCTGTGCTATTCTACAAATTATTTAATCTCTTTGGTTTCCTCTTCTAGAAAATGAAGATAGTAACATTTCCTGCCTCACTAAGTATGCCTCACTAGGTATGTTACATATGTAAAGATCACATATGTAAAACAAATGGAACATAACAAGAACTGAGTAAATACTTCTTCCTCTCAGTTTTGCTCTTATGTCTATCTTTCAATAGAACAAACACACAACAGAAAAAAAAAATCTCAAAAGCTCTATTTTCCTTTTCATTTTCATTGCCATGTTTAGAGTTACTTGCCAAGAACTGTATGACACATTACTCCACACCCTGTAAAATTGGTAAAGAAGTAGTTTTGTTTCTTTATAAACACTACCAGCTTCATTGTGAAAATTTGTTATAAAGATGAACTACTTGAGATCATGAAAGTATCAGGTATCACTTACAATAGCTATGACATTTGTAGGAAAAATTCAAGGAACAAGGTAGAAATACAGCCACTCCAGATTTTGACCTACAAAGCAAACACAGCCTAGAGCATTACACATCCAGGGACCAAAGCAAACTTACACTTCAATACCAAAGCAAACTTACACTTCAATAGGCACCTCTAGTCCTCACTGCCCTGCAGGAGGGCCTAAAGAACAAAGAGAAAAATAAACATAGGTAGAAAGTGGGTTCCCCTTGAAATACAAGAACATGGCATATTTGAGATCTGGACTGAGATCTGGAGCCTTAGGGATGCTTTAAAGAGTTTTGGGCACTTGGAATTACTGAGCTTGGTCAAGGTCACTCAGACCCACACACAGTCTGGTTTACAGTCCTCTTCCCAGGAGTTTGTAAGTCATGGTTTACAGTTCCCATTCCCAGCCAGGACATTTTATTTATAGTGTTTAGTTCTTTCGTTGTATTTTTTCACCCCCATTTTTACTGCCACTGGTATTATTTCAACATCATTTAATTTTTGATCCTGACCTGACCTACTTTTCCTGCCCTATCTTGTACCCTCCCCTCTTCTGACTCTTAGCTCCCCAAATCTCCCCACTCTAACTGTCCCTGAATGCCTTTCCACTCCCACTCCTCCACATGGGGCAGACTCTTCTCAAGTGCTGCTCAGTCAGCACCTCCACTGAGATGCTTGCCTGGCTCCTTGAGTCTGTACCATTTCATCACACCTGCAGGGAAACCTGCGTCACTGCGTTTATCACACATACACTGTTTGTTTATCCATGTGTCTCATACTCTAGATTGTGTGCTTCTTTAGAACAAGAGATGTATTAATCACTCCTGCCTTCCAAGTGTCTTGCTTAGAAATTATTCCAGAAACGTTTGTTGAATGAATGAATATCTGGTGGTACCAGCTAGAGGAAGCAGTCAAAGCTCTCTTAGGTTTCTTGTCTCTTTAGTTCAACAGTCTCTTATTAAAAATGTCATCAAATTTCATTTTAACATAAAGGTGTTTTATTTACCCAAAGAACTACTACCATGAATGTTTTTAGCCCTTTTTTCTTACTTCTCTCTTCCCTCAATCAGAGCACATTCCTTATTCTACAACAATCTCTATAATTTATTTAAACTTATCTATCAAATCAGTGATTTTAAGCCAAGTATAAAAAAAGAAATGCTTGTAAGACCTTCAGGTAACTGGTGAAGCAATACTGCTTTGTTCTTATCTTAAAGTCTAACAAAAATCACTTTCCCATAGACCTAAGTGATTATTTGATTTTGTGTGTACAAAAATGTTTAATGGAAGAGACTGAAGAGCTATAAATGGTAGCCAGCCATTATGTATAGATAGATTTTTCAGTTGTCCTTCTTGTTTTTCTTATTGAAGTTATTCTACTTAACTCTATCCAAGCTCAACTGAATTTCATAGGAAAGACAAGATTTCATGTCAGACATGAGGTCAAACTTGAAAATAAAAGCCAATGGGCTGTCTCTCCAAGCAGAGCCATCGTAAACTGCAGAATGGTGTAAATCAGTACTTGCAAAGACAGTGTTAAAGCAGTAATCACTTTTTTCCAGTGAACAGCAGAGTGGTGATAAGGCCAGTCTTGCTCTCATTGGAACCGAACCCAGGCAGTCTGGTTCCAGCACTTCTGCTGCCTCTCAGGAAAACAAGAGCAGCCCAAAGGATCTTTACAAATAGCCTGTAAGCACAGGCCGCAGGCCACTGTTTCAGAAATTCAGCAATCACAGGAAGAAAAGAGCGATAGAGAAGTTGCATGAAAGAAAAGCAGGTCCGAGGAAAAGTATTTTTAGGGAAAGAGAGTTTTGAGCCTGGTTTTAGCTTGACAGGAAAGAGCCAAGGAGAGATTAAGATAAGAGAGAGCCTGCAGCAAGCTGCAGAGCACCCCCC